>JAAGNO010017173.1:0-13356 GCA_033439905.1 Ceryle rudis
GAATTCTCGCCCATTAATATCTCCTTATAGGAAAAGGGATTATTTGTGCCCAAGACCAGAGTGAGCTGGGAAGCTTCCCCATCACAGTAATTGGCACCGCTGCCTCACGTGACGTATTAATGATAAACATCTAGATTTTAATTATTTTTTTTTTTTTTAAACAGAACTAGGTGACGGAGCAAAGGATTGCCTGAAGTGGGGGTGGGCAGGGAGAAATAGCAACCTCGGTTTGTCTGGATTTTTTTTTTTTTTTCCCCCCAGACAACGCCACAGAGGCTGGGTTGGCTTGGTTTTTGGGTTTTGTTTTGGTTTTTTTTCCACAGCTGGGCAGAGGTGAGCACTTGGCACATGTTCTGGGCAGTAAAAACAAGGGAACTGTCTCAGACTTCAGCAATGTGCAATGTGGAAGCTTTCTCCTAAATTATTTTTAAAGCAGCTCACAATTAATTAAGTGCAGGTTGGAGAACAGAGTCCTGCGTCTTGACCTGCCTCTTATTTATTTAGTTAAATGTATTATTTAAACCAATGCAATAATAAAATGAAAGATGCTGGAGAAAAGAAGTGAATTGATAAACAGATCTGTGTAAAGCACAACAGCTGGTTTCAGTGTTGTTGTGGCCTGCCTGTGATGCACACTGCATACTTTCATTGCTGCCACAGCAAGTTGTCTTTTTCACCAGTAGTTCCTCCCTGTGTGCCACCTCTCCCCAGTGCCACCTCGCCCTCTCGATAGATCCCCCCAAAACACACCCTAAACTCCAATATTTTGTCCTGTAAGGAGTAGCAGACATTTTCAGGAAGGCTTTTCAGGTCTTTAGCCTAATTTCAGACACTGACAGAGTAGGACTTGGTGCAAAGTTGCCTCTCTCCCCTGGGTTCAGCCTGCCTCTCATTCAAGCTCAGCTTTGCTTCCAAGAAGAACAAGAGTCCTCTAAAGTGGCATTTAGGAGGCAGTTGTGCTTTGCCTAGCTATGCCAGAAGGAGACATGACATGGGGTTTCCTCCCCACTTTTACCCCAATCTTGATGTGCTTTGTGGGAACAGAATCATAGAATGGCTTGAGTTGGAAGGGACCTTAAAGATCATCTCATTCCAAATCCCCTGCTGTGGGTGGGGACACCTCCCACTAGACCAGGTTACTCAGAGCCCCATCCAACCGAGGGATGAGGTGTCTACAGATTCTCTGCGCAACCCCTTCCAGTGTCTCCCCGCCCTCATAGTAAAGAGCTTCCTAATGGCTAATCCAAATCTACCTGGCTGTAGGTTAAAAACATTGCCCCTTGTCCTGTCACCCCATGCCCTTATAACAAGTCTAACTCCATCTTGCCTATAGGTCCCCTTCAGGTACTGGAGGCTGCTATAAGGTCTCCCTGGAGCCTTCTCTTCTTCAGGCTGAACAGGCCCAACTAATACTAAAATCTCAGTCATAAGGTGATGAGGACAAGCCCTGCTTCCTTGCCTTTTAGTTCTCAGCATGCTCGTGTTCAAGCTTGGGAACCCAGCAGCAGAGCTACCAGCACTGCGAGGGGCCTTAAGTTTGCTCTAGGCACTTCTTGCTGTCCAGATGGGCCCTGGTGGCTGCTTCTGCTGCACTCAGCTTCCTGGGCAACTCTCCCTGCTGCTCAAGTTCAGCCTTTAGAGAAAAGGGTGTATACAGTTCGGGGGGGGGGGGGGGAGCTGCTCTTGCTGGCTCTTGACTACTACTGTCTTAGCAGCACAGCATGCCAAGTTTTGTCTGTTACGTGGTAACAAAAGGAGCCCTGTGCCCTTTCTCCTCCAGCTGCTGCTGCTTTTTCCCTTTGTTGCCATTCTCAACTCTTAGGACTGAATCCAGTGCTTTGCACTGTCTTTGACTCCAGCTCTTCCCTCTGCCCCTGGGCAGGACGAGCGGCAGGGCAGGAGCACACCCTGTGGCTTTGTTCAAGGTTTAATGGAGGTGCACGAGACATTGCTACATGGTTCCTCAAAGCCATTGCACTGTCTTGGACACTGTGACGTGAGTATCTTAATGCTACTGTTTGCATCAAGTTGTTCTAGGCCAGATCTCTTGTAGGCATCTGGGTCCTGCCATGTGAGCACACTGTGCTCGTCAGAAACGCTGTCAGCTCTTCTCCAGGTTCATCTCTTCACTCTGTTCTTTGCTTTCCTCCTCATTTGTAATCACTGGGTTGAAGAAGGAAAGCCTAGACCAAATGAGGATGTCCTGAAGGGGCAGACAGTCCAAGTGACGGACTCGGTGAAATGAGCTTGCTTCCAGCAACCTTTCAAAGGAGGGCTGCTGGGTTTCTGAGGCCAAGTGGAGCAAGTGCTTCCCTCTGCACATCGCACATGTGATGTCTACACATACTCAGAGAGCTGTTGTTACCCAAAGTCCCATGGCTGGAGCCTGCAGCTTTGGAGGTAACTGCAGTCTGCAGTGAGGGTTTTACCCCTTTGATGAGTGCAAAACCAAGTGCCATGACTGAAGAACGCAGTTCACCGGACCTCTCTGGGTTGCCACTTTTGGTATGGGGCTCATCACCACATGTCAGTGGCTTGTCCCTCCCTCGTCTGATAGAAGGGCTGCTTGTCTGCAGAGGCCACAGTGCCACTGTTCACTTGGTGCAGGCCTTCTGTAAGCCAGATGAGCTCCCCTTTTGGCTTTGTAACACTTTGAAAGAATAAGCAAGACACCTTGTCTTTCCCTTCCAGATGCATCAGGTCTTGTTCCTACTGCCTCTTCTTTCCTCTTCTAGTATAGGCATGAGCTGGCCACTCCTTACCTGCTCTCTGGAACTACTCTGACATGTCAGCTGCTAACTCTGCTACCCAATCTCTCTTCAAGATGCCCTGATTCACACGTTACCTTAAGGCAGCCTGCTGCTGAAAGGAGGAAGGAGAAAGAGGATCTCCATCCTTGACTTGAAAGCTGAATGGCTATTCTGTAGTGGAAGGAGGTGGTGCAGGTTAGCTCACATCAGCCCTGAAGCTGCTGCTTTCTGTGCAGGGAGAAGATCACTGCAGGAAGTTTGTGTTTCATTGTGGCCAAGACTTCTACCATTAATTCCTACTTTTGGTCAAGAGTTTTCTACAAGGGCCTTGCATCAGTAGGTACTTCCCACCTTCCAGGGAATGTTTCCCTGGCAGAGCCACCTAAAGTTCCTGTGAGAGACCCTGTCAGAGCTGGTTATCTGTTATTTTCCCAAACCACCATATCACAGTCCCACAGCTCTTCCATATCTCTCCTCTTCACTCACTCGGAGGGAGGAAAGGGTATAGAGCCATGTCTCCTGTGATTCAGGTGGGTGGTATCAGGAGCTTCACTGGCTCCCCTGGAGGTATCTACCAGTACCTGTTTCTCCAGAGCTCTGCCCATAGGTAGTGTCACTGGAAGACTGCCTCACCTGGGGCTGTGCCCTGGTGGGAGAGAGAAAACGTGGGGGTCTTCTGCATAGGTACTGTTGAGGCAAAAAACATTCTTGTCATCTCAGCAGCTTGGTGTGCATGCTCCCACTCCCTAGGCTTTACTGGAAGAACTGCAGTTACTGGTAAGCAGTTGCTCTCTCTACCAGATCACAGGGAATATTATTTTTAAATCTATTGGGAATGAAAAATTATCTGAAAGATCATCTGTATCTGTTTTTGAGAGCTAATTCGTAATTACGTGTGGTTCCCCAAGCTTCTTGAGATATTTGCACTTCCACTTTGAAGTGTTCAGCGTGACGGGGTTTATTATTTACAGTCATTTGAAGGTGTTTCTTATTTCTGTCCTTAGAAGCTGGAAGGGAGGAGGGGAAGTATTTTATTTTTCCAAGTAATTATGTGTGAATATACATGTACTCTGTGTGTATAAGGGTGGCTAAATAACTTTTTAAAAGAAATACCCTACTTCTTGTAAAGACTGTGTTATAACAGCTCCCAGGTGTGAAACTCCAGCAACAAGGAGAGAGGGAGGAAGGAGACAAATTCTTGAAGAGGTTGCAAGTTTTAATATCTTAAAATCCTTTGATACCTTTTTGTGCAAAATTGGGCAGAGAATAAAGACTCCCTTGAAGAGCTGATCAGCAGGACTTCTCAAGAAGGGAGGGTGGGGAAAGGAGAAGGCACTTAAAGCATTGAGGACAGAGCTCACACCTCTCTCCAGGAGCTTCAGTGATAGATTTATGTGAGTTCTGTCAGAGGCTTTCATTTACAGAAAGGACAGAATAGGGCCTTTCTAGAGAAAAGAAAAAAGTCATTGCTTCCTGTTCAACGCAGTTTTCATTCTTAATTTAATGTCTCAAAATTTGGAGAAACCCTCTGTAATCATCTCATCTCTCTTTGAAGGAGTGGCAAGAAGGATTATCACCAGCTGCAGCCCAGTGCTGCGGTCCAGCCACACAGCAGGATGCAGGACAGGGGGACATGTGCTGCCCACGGGAGTCAGTGGCCTGGCTAATGCTGAGAGGCTGGAATGAGCAGAAGACGTGTAGATACAACATGGGCTGTTCAACATCGCAGAGCTGACACAGTTTTCCTCTACGGATGTGAATAAACCCCCGACAGAGGCTCGCAGCCCATGTGAGCATCTGCCTTGCATCGAGCTGACCTGGTAATCAGAGTTGTGCTACCTCTTGTCAGGGCCAGGGCTGTAATTGTCTTCTCCCTGCCTTTCCCCAGCTGATTCATTAGCCCTTTGCAGCAGGGCTGGCGGGCAGTGCGAACCCAAACAGGTCTCATCTCACACAGCTCTCAGAGTCTTTGCTACTAATTTGAAAGCTTTAGCTGTCTTTATTATTACAAGGGAAAAAAAAATAAAATTGAAAGTGACCTAAACTTCGGGTACAGAGGGCAAATATTAAAAGTAAGGTTGGTTTTGCCTTTGAAATTCCTCGCTTCTTAGAGACTGTTGGTGAGTGATGCCCCAGAGCTGGGGAGGATGGCTCCAGAAAGAGATCCCCTCGAGTGTGCAATCAGCTCTTCACAGCAGTCTGCTGGGGATGCTGAAACAGAAATCAGTGGTTCGAGTTTTTTTTCCCATGCTGTAAAGAAGAACCTGTGGGAAGGTTCTGCCTATGTCCTTACACAAAACCAGGATATCCAGTAATTAGCGAGAGATACCTCCAGGGCAAGCTCAAATTTTGCAACACTTCCCAAGGCAGGGAAAGTGCCCTGGGCTAGGGCAGTCTTGGGAAGACAGTGAGTCAGGAGGCTTTTTTTTTTTCTCTCTTTTTTGCCTTTTTTTTTTTTTTTTTTCTTCTCTATAGTCTTGATCAAGTCAAAACTTAAGAAAACTTTGAAGGAGCTTGACCCTTCCAGAGCCTGGGTGAGGCTCCCCCACCTCCTGAGGCAGACTGCTGCCTTTGCAGACTTTTTTCTTTGTAACAGGCTAAACTTTCTACAGTCTTGAGCTGCAGCGGAGCTTCCAACAATGGCTGGGAGCAGGGGAGCCCAGCTGACCCCAGGGGCACCATGGGAGAAAGCCAAGGAGACACAGCCCAGCTCTTGCACGGCACTGCTTTTTGGTGATTATTTTCCCCTCAGAAACCCAGGTTTCTGCTCAAGAAGGGATTTCAAACCCTGTATAGATGTCACCTGCCCTGGGCAGTGCTTTGGCATGCAGAAGAAGTCAAGGTAGCATAGTGTTTGGGCAGGGTGGGTAGCACAGGGGCAACGGGTGGTGGGAGCCAGCGGCGACTCGCCTGTGGCTGCTGCGCGGGGACTCGGGTGGAGACGCCCTTGAGAAAGGCGCCTGCTTGGCCGAGGGCCCGGAGGAGCCAGCACCGCCCTGGAGCCCCGGGGCCCGCTGGGCATGCCCAGCCTGGCCCAGCCTGCCGGGGGCCCATGGAGCTGTTGCGGGACTGCCCTACCCCTCGGCTGCGCCAGGCTGGGGTCCGGTGGCCCTCAGCCAGCAGATGAACTCATGGGTGAGGGGGTGAGGGAGTGGGAGGCCCAGCTGCAGGGGCTTTAAGCCCTCATTGGATTGACCGATCCTCCTGGAAGCTCCTTGATCAGTCACCACACCATATGCTCAGCCTTCTTGGACATACCCCACACCAAGGAGGTCTCTGAGAAGCCAGGCTCAGCCATCGTGGGCAGCAAGCCACCTGTAAGGGATTCGAGCTCCTGACATTGGGATGTGGCACTAACGCTCCCCAGCTTTTTGAACAAAGCCCCTCTGGTGCATCTGGCTCAAATTTGGATTCTGTGGCTCAGCTCATCTTTCCCACTCTTGCCTTTCATCCCCTCTACCTGATTTCTGTCATGTTGGATCTCCTTCCCACCTCCCCTTTCTCCCTCCAGCTGCCCTAGGTTTGCATTTTGCCCCTGTGCTCCTGCCTTGCAGCAGGAACATGCTGTGGCACTGCCTGCCTTCCCTTGCTGGTCTCCCTGGCCACTGCCCTTTCTCAGTGTTTTAAGCCCTGGGCATGATTTTTAAACATAGAGTGAACTGTCTGCTTCGTTCAGGCACCCTCCAGCCTGGCTTTAACTTCTGTGTTCAGGTGAAACTTGAGTGAAATGCTCACAGCCCAGCCACATCCAGGCTGGGTGCTCCCACCCACATCTTGCACAGCTTTTTGGGCACTTCTGCTCTTCCCAAAAGTTTGCCTTCTTCTTTAGATTCCATGGCTGCTCCAGTTCTCCTCCCCATCCCTCAAATAATGTTTCCCATGGGTGACTACCTTCCCTTTACAGCCTTCTACAAGTTTACAGCTTTGACTGCCTTCCATAGGAGACATCTACTGCACAAAATGGTCTTCAGCTGCCTCTTGTCTGGTCTAATGGCTCACTAATATGGATCCTCTGCACAGCTAGAAATTGTGAGCACCTGGAGACCCTCTGGTGCTCATGCTGAGACATTAAATCAAATTCAACGGGGATGAAATAGGGCTCAGTTACTTTCTCTTCCTGTGATCTTTGTTAATGACTAGGCAATGTCACTTCTCTTGCACTTGCCTTCTCACGAGCTTCCAGATTTTGGATGTGACTTCTGGAGAGCCTTGAGGAGTACTGGCTGCAAAGGTCTCCACCATCATCTCTGGCTTCCCAGGTCTTGGTTCCCTTTTCCCCAGGGGAGGACAGCCAGGTTGGAGTGGTTTTCTTTTCCTAGAACCCTGTGTGTAACTGCTGCAGAAAGGAGATGGGCTGCCCAGGTAGTTGCAGTGCTTTTAGGCTATTAAGCTGTTCCCTTTCAGACGTCTCCTTCAAGCTGGGCTTTGCTGCGATGCCAATAAAAACTTACTTGAAGTTTCTGCAGCAACACAGCGAACACCGCAAGAAGGAAGAACTTGCTTCTCAGCAGCTAAAGCCCTGTGCTGGGGATTTCCCTCTGTCTAGCTTTGGTAGTTCCCCTTCCCAATGCACCATTCTCTGGGGATCTCCTTGCACGTCATTTGAGGTATTGGAGTCCCAGGGTAGCAGGGGGTATTTATACCTCCCTAACGTTTACCACAATGAAGCCCTTTCCTGAAATTAGCTGCAAGTCCCGAGCACACCAAGGTCGCATCTCATAGCACCTCCCATGCTGTGAATCATAGAGTCATAGAATGACCTGGGTTGGAAGAGACCTCCAAAAGCCATCTCATCCAACCCCCCTGCAGTGAGCAGGGACATCCTCAACTAGAGCAGGTTGCTCAGAGCCTCATCAAGACTGACCTTGAATGTCTCCAGGGGTGGGGCCACCACCAGTTTGGGGCTGGCACCCTGCAAGCCCCCTCCCTCATAGAGGGGCTCTCTTCTGCTCCGGGACTGCTGCCCTGTCTTCAGATGGGCAGGGATCCCTCTTGGGGAAAGGAAAACAGTCTCCACTCCCATGGGTGTGGGGTTTTGTCTTCTATCATGCCAGCAGCTGGCTGTACATGGGAATACAAATAGTGCTCAGTGCAGGCTTTGAATTACTAGTACTGTTCCTTTCAGCTGAGGTGGCACTTCTGCCCCTGGTTGAGACCTACGGTGAAAAGATACAGCCCCTGCCACGAATGGACAAACAAAATATTTGAGAGGAAACCCCAGGATTTTTAGCTACTTGACCGAATATGGGTCCAAAACACTCACAGTTAATCTCCCAAAACAAAACCAGCCTCTTTTTGTCATCCCAGGAGAGGGCCTCATCTGTTCTCTTTACATTCCTGCGTGCACCCCAGACCTCCCCCCCAGCGCAGCTGATGGGGGCAGCAGCTCAGCTTTCCCACAGAAGCACATGGGGACAGGTTATGTCCACCACGATGGTCCAGGGCTTGAACGCCACCCCCAGCGTGCCTGTGTTGGGAGACAGCATTTTCTTGCTTCTCCCTGGGGAGAGGAGCCCTCACCCAGTCTCTCCTGCTCCAAGGCAAAGCAAGAGCAGGGAGGAGTTGCTCCAACTCGCTGTGGTTATTTTAGACTATAAAGTTGTGGGGGATTTTTTGTTGTTGTTTAGTGAGTAGCTCACTGTGAATTTAATAGATGAGTTTTGCTATCGGTAACAATTCCCTTAACCCCCAAGCAGTTTATTTCATGTATACAGGAGTAAAAAAGGGAAAAGTAAGAACACCTCTGGGGAAAATAAAGGGTTGGGAAATGGCTGTAAGTGCAAGCAAAGGATTGCCAAACCCACACATTCAAAAAAAAAGCATGAATCAGATCTCCAGGAATCACAAGACTGGTGGTCTGAATTTCAAATACAAAATCTGGGCAATTTCTGAAGGGTATTTCCCTCCGTGTTTTCAATGCTCTAGGGGAAAGTGCGTGCCTTCCGTTGAGGAGAGAGTGCTGGCAGGATGAAGATGAGGCTTACCCATGCTTACAGGAACCCATCCTCCCTATGCTGGAGCCCAAGATTGTCGTCTCACCCTCCCAGTCCCCTAAGCCTGCTTCATGTGTGCTCTACCCTGCTCTGGGGCATCACTGTCACTCCCTCACATCCCAGCTGAGCTGCCTGGAAGGACAGCCAAGCCCATCTTGCTGCGGTGGGGAACAACACCCGCTTGCATCAGGGTCAGGCTTCTCCCCATGGACAGGTGGTGATGAAGCAGCATCTCTATTTTGGACCACAGATGTTAATAAGAGAGAGCCGCCGCTTTGAACAGTTCAAAGGTGTACGTAGCCTGGGCCATAAAACCAAAGCGGCATTGCCCAAGGTAGCAAGAGTTGCCCACGACACCTGTTTTGGGAGAACATGAATTGCTTTCCACACTATGCAAGTGCTCCCTGTAAGATGGAGCTGAAGATATTTTATCTGGGGGTACAAATTCATACCTCCTCCCCCCCGAAGTCCCCCAAAACCCAACAAGGAGAGTGCCGTGGTGAACTTCCCCAGTGCTAGACTAAGTCACCCCATTTGTTGGCGCTTGAGCCCCTAGGCAGCAAGCAGCCTTCACCCACAGCTCCAAATATGGATGTGCTGGCAGGAGAGGGAAGCTTCCTCTGTCTCCTGCCTCACTTGAGGGCCTCTAGATCTATAGCTGATCTAAACTGCTCTTGCCCAACTCAGCCTTGCAGAGTCAGCTTTGCTGCAAGTCCTTTCTTGTCTATCCCTCTGGAGTCCCTCAGCCACTGCCAGCACTGTGATGTTGGTCCTCGCAAACTCTTTGTGATGCTACAGCTGCTCGGCTGCAGCTGTCCACAATGATGTACCAGCAGGGTGGCTTCTCTGGGAGAGGACTCCCAAGGATGACTCAGCACCATGGGACAGTCTTCCCAAGCCCATCCACACTGGTTTTGCCTCCCTGTACTGGACCAACAGTAGAAGCCACTTTCATCCTTGTGTGTTACAGGAGCGTACTCATCAGGAGTCATTGGTGTGAAACACGGGGAAATCCCAGGCTGCACAGTTCTTCCTGAGCTCCCGTCAGGTAGGCAAATTACCTGTTGCAGGGAGAGGATTCAGGAATTAGAGGGAATTGCATGCAAATGCAAAGAGCAACCCAAGAGCCCCAGTTCTCCCTGACCTGCTAAGACTGAAGTTTGCAGTTGGCAGTGCACCTGCTTTGGTGAGGGGTGGAGCTGCAGCTGTGCAATGGGTAAAAACCTCACAGCCTTCCTCCTTCAGAGCCGAGCATCATAGGGTGCTCCAGAGCACTTGTACCACCCACCCATGGAAGAGGAATGCGGGTGACTTGCAACCCGATGGGCAGGGACGGCAACCAGCAGGCAGTGAAACCACTCACGTCTAACAGGAGCGGTAGCTCTTGCAACGGTATTTCACGAGCAGGAGCTGGTTGGCGTCCAGGGCAGGAGTGACTCACAGCCATTTATGGTTACCTGTGAGCTGTCATACCTGGCTCTGCCTCCCCTGGGCCTGGTGCAGCAACATCTGCTTCCTAAGCTCGGTGAAAGGGAAAAGGTGCCTGGCTCCCTATTGATGAGCATGAGTTAATCCGTTCTTGCCCTAGGTTGAAGGTAATACCAATAACACCAGTCACTCTCTCTGACTTCATAACAAGCAAGTGTGGGAGTATCCTGGCCTGAAGGACCAGGCATATTAACCTGACCTGTAAGTGAAGCGCCTACATCAAAGAAGAGGTGAGAACAACACCTACATGCACAGGCAGTGGCGACACCTCATAAACGTGCCTGCCTGCCTCGTTAGAGGCCCTTTGTCTGGTAGATGGTCTCATTTGCCAACATAAATACACCCTTGCTAGTGAGAGGCAAATGTGGTGCGTGTAGCTTGGGAGAATTCTGCAAGAGCAAAATGAGCCCAGCACATGTGGAGATCCCAGGAAAGGGGCATCGTCAGAGCCCAGGAGGACAGACTCAGTCATGTGTAGGCTTTGATTCCTCTGCTTCCAAGTCTCTCTTCACCCACCGCTACAGGAGAAGAAGAGAAAAGACCGGGAAAAGTCTTTCTCAATGCTCTCTGGGGTCACATACATCAGCCTACAGTTCTGGTTGGAGTAAGGTTATGAGACCTTTGGCTGCACCCAGGCCAACTCTCTGTGCCCTAATGTCTGCAGAGAGGAAAGTTAGCTCTCTTCACTCTCAATCCACACTTGCTCCTGCAGCTCTCTCTTGCTTGCAACAATGGAGCAGCCCATGTGGGCCATGCTTCCTAGGAGATCTGCCAACACAGCCTGTGGGTGTCCTGCTCTCTCTCAGAGCTGACTCCAGGGATAGAGGACATGGAGCTTCACAGCAAAGCCTTTTCTGTCTGCTTCCTGCCAGCACGAGCTGTGCTCCATCCAAATGCCGCTCTAGGTCAACATAGTGAGCACCCCCCAGATCTGCTTGGGCTTCCTACTCTTCCTCGGGACCGGGAGTGCACAGTACAGGGTACAAGGCTTAGCCTCACAAGCCTCTTGTCCACATTGCAAGCCAGGTGAGTGAATCCTACTTGCTCAGTTTCCTGATACAACTTTCCATGTGCAGATGCTGCCTGCACCCTGGCTGGGAGCTTGGTCCCCACAGCCCCCTTGTACACTTCTCCCAGCTGCCTCTCCCCTGACAGTCACATTCACTGGTTACTGTGGGACTTGGAATGTCAAGCCATGAGTGGCAGGTGAGAGCTTTTGCCAATTCCAAGCTCCTCATCAATTTCTTCAATGTGTGCAGGCTCTGGAAGAGCTCTCAGGTTCTTTTTATGATGAAAGGCCTGTCTGATTTTAGCTATGTGTGCTTTTGGCCTGCTGAACTTGCCTTCTCCTTTGAAGGGAAGGATTTCCCATCCTTCTCTGTGAACTTTCACTGCTCACAAGGGTCATTTGGCCTGGGCAAGATGGCCTTCGAGGGAACAGCTCCGTTCTTCATTTCTGAATACCGCTGACTCTTCGAAAGACTGGATTTGCTGCTCAGTCTTTGCCCTTGGAGTAGCAGCCCTTACCCAGCTAAATTCAGCTGGGGGAATTCCACCTGTAAGATGTGCAAGTAGGGGCAAAGACATCCTCTGCCTTGTCCCTGTCAAGTTTCTGCTCCCCAAGGCCTTGCTTTCTCTGTTGGTAGCTCCTGCATGCACCAGCAAGTCTGCTCCCCATGTGTTTCACTAAAGCTGAGATGCCCACACATTTTTTCCATTGTGAACCTGACTACATCCCTGCCAGCTCACGCAACCAGCTATTGTTGAGTGATTGAGTCATCCCCTGAGCCCCCACCCAAGCAGGCTTTTCATATTTAACACATAGGAGATCCACTACTGGTGGCGTGGCTTTGGGGTACTCTGCCTCCTGCTTCCACCCGGGATGGTGACAGCAATGGGGATGCTCCAGTTGGGCTACATGTGGCCATTTTCATGTCTGTCTTTAGGTTCTCAGCTCCCAGCCAATAGTAACAGAAACATAATGTGATACAGAAGAGCCACCAGCTTGCCCCCATGATGGAGCTTGCATTTGCCTCCTGATGCTGCTAGAGATCAGGGGTCTCCCTTTCTTATCTTATCCTATCCTATCATCCTATCCTATCCTATCCTATCCTATCCTATCCCCATTGTTATTACTGTGTAATGCAGAGCACGTATCAGAGCTGCTTCCCTCACCGGTGGTGATGCCTCCTCCTGATCCCTACTTGACATGTGGGATTTATAGTTCAATTTAAGTTTGGCACGGTTGCTACTCCCAAACTCCAGCAATTAGAGGGTTTGAGAAGGGCCCTGATTTTTCATATGGTCACTGAGGCTGACACCACCCTTTTTACCACCTCTTTACATACACAGCCAAAATGCTTGACATGTTTTCAGAAGAGGGAAGATTAAAAACCCAACCAAAAAAAAAAAAAAAAAGCCCAGGAAAAAACCCAAAGTGAATTACTAAAGTTTATAAGGCTAATACTTTATAGGGCTAGTATGCACAGGCCTGGGGCCTTCAAGATAATATAATCTAATACTCGGAGATCCCCTGATGAAAGGCACTATATATGCAAAGTGCTTTATAAACATTAATTAGTTAATGTTGAAAATTTTGCCCGGGGCAAAAAAAAAAAAAAGAAAAAAAGAAAAAACCCTACCAAAAATCCCCCTTCCCTTCCTCCCTCTATTCCCTAACTATACAGAGTTAATGATTCTGTGTGTGCAAACTTAGCGCATATTTTAATTTCTGTTTACTTCTGGGGAGATGGAAGCCATGGATATACGTTCATATACATTACACTTCTGCACGCATTGGTAGCGTGGCTGCTTCACCTATTGTGTGATTTAAGCTTCACGAATGAGGACGCCTCAACATCTACCGCATAACTTTGACCACAGTGTTTGCAGTAAAACTGCCCAAGCTCTACTAGCTCATCCCTTCACTCTGTAATCACCAGCCACCCCCCCCCCCCCCCCCCCCACCTGACAGGGGGGGGCAGGAAAGTTTTTCTTCCCCCCCCCCCACCTCCCACTGTGACGGCAAGATCCCCCGTACACCCTAGGGCTTTGCTTATGGCCCAGATCAAGATCATTTCCACATGACATCACAACCCCCTGCACAAAGAAGAGTTCTGCTCCAC
>JAAGNO010017173.1:13456-66230 GCA_033439905.1 Ceryle rudis
AAGCTTTCTAACAGCCTCATACACCCTATTCATACTCCTAATAACTCAACGTGGCACCACTCCTCCCCACATCCCATATGTGAAGGTCGTTGCAATGATAGCTTTCATCCCAGGCCACCATTCCAGTTGCTGGGGAATCCTGAGCACAGGACAGGTCATTACAGTGCCATCACCACATCATATGTCACGGTGGAACATATGCACAGGTGGACAAAGCAATATGCCAAGGAGGGAAACTGGGCAGCCTGAAGGCTAAAGAAGACCTTGGTTTTGTATCTGGTTGAATGCAGGATGAGGTGGTGTTTCAAAGGAGCCAATGTAAAAGGCAACATGTTCTGCATTTGATGATATTTCCAGCAAGAAGTACATTTTATCTTTGTGTTCCTTGCTGAGGAAGCATTCAGTTTCTAGATAACGTTACAGGAGCTGCTATCCCCTGACTCCCACATCTGCTCTGCTCTGCTGGATGCTGCATAGAACCCCTGGCAGAGCGAGTAGAGCCCATTTTCCACCACAGTCCCTCCCACTCCTTTCAGAGCACCGTGCTCATCTCCACAGTTTGCAAAGTTCAGGGGTCCTCGTGGGCAAAAGAACCCCTTTGCAACCCTGACAAGGCCCTTTCAGACTCAACTCAGTCCAAGCAAGTCTGTGCCATGCATGCCACAAACCACTACTCCGGCTTACCTGACCGACTTCTCCATACCATGTCCATCAGCAAAAGACCAGCAGGCCCCTTGACCTGTACAGGTGACCACCTCCCACTGCTCTCCCCACAGCTGCGAGGGCAGGGGAGTCCCTGCCAGGCAAACCACCAGTGGTATCTTCTGGAGCCCTTTTCCCCCTTCTGTCCTGTTCGAACCCTAAAATCAGGCTGCTTAGTTTGTCAGCCCAGGCACAAGGACAAGTGTGCTTCATGGAGCAGGAGACACTTTAACGATGGAGTGACAGAATGCAACTCACTTGCAGCAGCATGGGCTGGCCCAGCAGTGGTTTTTGGGACTGGGTCACTCATGGCAGCAGTGGGATGGTGGGAGACCCTTCACCCTGCATCTGCCGCCTTCCCTGCCAGCCAGGTTTCTCCACATTCCTGTTCTTTTCCAGTCCTCAAAGCAGCCAGTGCTGGTTCCATGACAGGAAGGGAAACATCCTTGCTGGAGGTTGTTTTCCCTTCTCTCTCCTGGGTCCTGTGTGTCTCCAGGTCAGCTGAGAGCATTTTGGCTCCCCATGCTGCCACCCTGTGAGATGTTGCCGTGCCCCGGCAGCAGGACACCCAGCTAGACATTATCAGTCTGCCTGGACTGTCTCTGGGAGAGGCAGCACCAAGGGATGAGACACTGGCATGTACCACCTTTTCCCCCTGCCTAAGACTTGGTACCTGCTATAAGCGAAGTCTTCACATGTAGTAGGCAACCCCAATGAGCACAGGCTGTGCTGCCTTGAGCCTCCAGCACACCCTTCCCTGGCATTCCCTTGCTTTCCTGGGGGGCTGTGCAAAATCTGCACGTGCTGAAGCACCTTCCCCAGCTCAGCACAGCTCTGACAGATCTTTGGATGCAAACCCCACTTGTTTCAAATGCATCAAGTTTTGTTTCAGTGCTCCTACAATGTCAAAATCCTCACCGCACCACAGTTGTGGAGGTGCCTCTTGCCTGGCCAGACTCCTCCAGCACTGGTGTCCCTGGGGCCTCTCAGCACCACTGGAGAGCACTGCTCAGTGCCCAGGCAGGTGCATGACCCCAGAACGCATCTCCTCTTCACCAGCTCATGAAGAAACGAGTTACCAAGCTCTAACTCTTGCTGGCACAGCACTGTGCTCAGCAGGTAAAATGATGAGGCCACAAATCTGATGCATTCCCAAGGACCTCAGCCTTGACGACAGTCTCCTTAGTATCAATGGCAGCCCCCTTAGTATAATGACAGCCCTCAGTATCAATGAGAGCCCCCTTGGTGTCAATGGCAGCTATCAATGGGGTCGTCAGAGAATCAAAGGCTGCAAAGGTTTGCCCTGGCCCAGTCCAGTCGCTGCCACCTCTGGGCACAGTTACGGTTCCTCTGACATCTGACTCGGGGGAGCTGTGCCTGCATACAAATGTCAGATCAAGCTTGTGGAGAGCAATCACTTACAGACATACCTAACACAGACGCACCTGAATGAGCTAAGCTATACTTTCATTTTGTGCAGTTATGGATTTTAATTTTAATCCTGTGTCAATGGAGAGAAAAAAAAAGAAAAAAAAGCATGAATTTCTAATAAATAAGTCATGCTGCTGAGCACTCAGATCAGCACCTCCTTGCTAGAAGCAGCAGAGAAAAAGCCTCTTCCCAGCACTGTAGACTGCTTTAAAGCATCCCTTCAAACAGATGCTGCTGCAAGCCAGCACTACAGCAGTGCTGTGTTAACTTCACGAAAGCATTTGCCATTCCGAGGGTGAGCAATGCTGAGGAAGAGGAAAAATGTGAAATATTTAGTAGGTTTTGGTGATGGTTGAGAACTCTTGAGGACCTCTGGTTTTCCAAACCCGTGGTGTACCCGCTCCCAGGCAGCCTGGCTGCTTTCAGGTGCATCACGCTGGGCACCTGCCAAGGCAGCCGCTGAAATCACAGGTCTGCTTGGAAAAGTCTAGATGAGGAGATTGAGATGGAGGAAACTGTCTACGCTGCTGTTGCTGAAGTTACTGATCCTTACCTCCTCTGCTTTTAAATTACTTTGCAGTGTTATTTGCTCTCAAGGAGACAACTGGAAATTTACAGCACAAGAGTTGTCTTTTGTAATGCAACAGGCAAAAGATTTGATTTTCCTGGGATTTCTGGAGTGCTCAGACCCTGGTTAGGCTCCCACAATAGCAACCAGCACAGGGAACTGTTGCATCTTGGTCAGCTGGTACCAACTTCACCAAGGCCATCAGTCTGTGCCGCAGCAGAGTATTTGCAATATGTATTAGGACGAACGCTGTTTACCACCCACTGATGAGCTTTTATGTGTAAAACGTCCCCTCTGCTCTGTGCTGAAGCAGACACTTGCTTTGATAGTTATATGAAAAAACCCAACCTTAACTTTGCTTCGAGATATTTATAACCAAAACCATGCAGAATTATTGCTACATAAAGTCTGCTTCACTGGGTCTTGCTGATATAAAAATGAGGAAAAAAAACAACCAAAACCAACAAACAAACCAAAAGGAAGAAGGTTAATATAATAAAGAAAAAAAGACAGATGAGTACACGGAACACAGTTCAGATCTACAGCACTATATTGCACTATATTGTCCCAGCAATACCACCAATTCAATTTAAATCCTAAGGAAAAAAACCACTAATGCTGTTGAAGCGCTGCAAATGAACACCAGCCCTGGCCTTGTACATCACCCCTCCACGACAACCGGCACATCAAACACCTTCGCTGCTCTGCGCGGAGACAGAGCGAAGGAAAAGTGTATGAAAGTGAAATGGTTTCTCATCCTCTGCCCTGCCAGAGGCAAATGCCAGCTCTTGCTGTCGTAAACTGTAAGGCAAGGCAATCTGCAGTGCTATGGAAAGAAAACGAATGCCACACTAGCGGACAGGCGGGAAGGCAGGCAGAATGAGACAGAGGCATTTTTAATTGATGCTAGACAAACATAAATAGATGAAGCTGGCATTAAGCAGCACAGCCCTTTTTCTCTCTCTGCCAGGTACCCATTTACCCAGGCTCATAACCAAAGGCCAACATGACATCAGAAGCCCTATGGTGTTTTGCCTTTGGGCAACAGCCGGTAAAACTGGTTTCATCTGGCAGATGAGCGTGTGAGCTGAGGTAATTGGTGTGTTCTTTTCTGCCTCAGATTCCTTATCTCATCCTGAATATTCCCATAACCTCCCTTTTTCCAGCCCTTTTGTTTCTCAACAAAAAAAATATTTACATTGAAATAAACAGTGGGAGCCTCCAGATCGCATCACGGGGAGACACAGGTGCCGGTAACTTCACAAACAATGAGCAGCACAGTGACAGCTGCGGAAGGATAAGCTGGAAATGGGGGACCTTTTCCTAGTGGGACATTTCCTCCTGAACAGAAGGGGTTTGAACAGACACCACTTGATAAAGGAGCCTCATCAAAAACAGCTGCTGCTCCATTTTTCTTTCACTCCTGAGATCGGTTTGGATTCTTTTTCTGTGGTGTTTTGCAATTGAAGAATAATAAAAAAAAAAACAACAAAAAACAACAACTCAATGCGATGGGAGCACAGTGTGGGATTCTTACTTTCTACATATCAAGGCTGGAAACAGCCAGGGCTATTTCCAGGGCTGCATTAGCAGTGCTTTGCCAGCGAAGCCATCCCAGGTTATGCAGAGGTTGAGCAGCCTTCCTGCAGGCACCCCTCGCATCAGTCACTGCTTTGATGGCTGAGGAGAGCAGGGTCATGGAACGAGTCCTGCCAGCAAAAGCATATTTTCTAGCATAGCACAGAATGTACACTATGGGGGGGTTGTTAGCGTAGCTGTGTGGGTGAGTGGCTTCACCCATCGTAGCTGTAGGTTTGGGGTGGCCGTGGTGTGGCTACAGGCTACACAGGCTCAGTGAGCTGCTGTGGGGCAGCACTCCAGTCAGGTAACGTGTGAGCACGTAACCTGCACCATGGGACAGACTTTTCTGGCTTTCCTGAAACACAAGAACTCTACAAGCTGCCCCTGGAAAGCAGTTTTCATGCAAAAAGGATTTTCTCCTTCTTTCAAATACTGATAAATATAAATGTAGCAGGACTGGGCATGATGCCTAGCAGAGACTCACTGGAGACAACGTCCCCCTTGTGATACATTGGATCAAACCAGGTAAGACGCTGCCTCTGTCATCTGTAACCTAAGGAAATGTGGCCTGCTTTGCAGAAACCTTGCTCTTTCTACTTACAGGTCCCTTTGGAGCTGGGAGGTGCTGGAAGCACAAAGTAGCTTGGGAAATCTGGCCTGAGACAAACGCAGACAGTTTTAGCTTCTCACATTGCAACATTTTGAGTGGTCTCCTCCTGCTCCTCTGGAAGTCACTGGTGAAGCTGGATCCCAAGTCTGTAAATCCTGACATACTAAGAGGGAGAAGAAAATGCAGAACGTAAGATAGAAAAGGGAGCCTTTAACCTGCCAAACGAGGCTAAAACACAAATCTAGTGGTTATGTTAAACAGTCCAAATGAAAATTATCCAAATGTACAGGATTATAGGAGAAGAAAGAAAAGAGACGACTGGAAAGAGATGATGAAACATAGGCCAAGGGAGGAGGAAGATATAAAAGGTGGGAAAATGAATTGGAAAATCCACTCCAGGATGAGGGAGAGTCCAAAGAAGACATGAAAGGAGGACACAAGTGGAGGAATGTTGGTGTGAAACACCTGGGTGTGGGGACGGACACAGGGGCTTTGACACCAGGGTCTGACACAAAGCGACTCCTCTGAGGAGCACTGACACCTCCCGAGAGGCTGGAAAATGTCTGAGCTGTTTGTGGTCTCTAAGGAAAAAGGCATAGGGCTAATGGGGCAGGGAAGGAACAGAAAGGTGTCCCCTGGTCTTGTCCACCTTACTGGATGCGCCCCAGGGACCAAGCCTGGGCTGGTGCTGTAGGAGCCCTTGCTTTTTCTTGAGGCACTCTGGGGCTTCCTGCAGGAGTGAGGAGCAGAGGGCAGGGCTGTGCAGCACAGGGGGAAGGGCAGACCCAGACAGGTCCTCTACCACATCCCCCCTGCCCTGATGCGTACACCCCTTTGCACACCCTGCAGCTCCCCGACTGCGAGCCAGCACTGGCGGGGTACCCGCGGCCCGGGTGGGTGGCCGAGGGGCTGCAGCACTGTGCTGTCTCTACATCCCTGCATGGCACACAGCTGTCTGAGAGCCAGGGGGCTTGAGAGCTTGCTGAGCTAACCCAGGAGGGTGACTCTCCCCACAGACCCAGCCCCTAACTGCTGAGCAGCTCAGTGACAGCACGCAATGCTCCTTGGCCACCAGGTTTTAAACCAGGGCCATGCCTATGAGGCTGGGAGTGCAGTTTTGACCTCTCCTCCTGTTCCTCTCCCCTCCCCTGAGCTTGGAAATGTTTGGCCACCCTTTGGTCAGGGTGTCAGCAGCTGAGCAGCTTGCTCCCCCCTTGCTTCCCCCTCCCTTTGGTGAAATACTCACCAGCACACTGCTTCGGCAAGGAAACTAATACCTCAGGTTCAGAAAACACATCTTGGACTTTGAAGAACAGTGAAATGAGCAGCTGCCCACTGTGGGCAATTTAGCTTAATGTGATACTGAATTCAGCTGTTTAATACACCCAGATGCTCCTGCAGTGAGTGTATTAAAAACAAAAAAAAAAGCCTTCAATAAATAATAGAGATGTGAATAGGTTTTTGTTTGTTTCTTTCTTATTTTAATGAAAATGGCAAACCCAGTGATTTTCTACTGTACATCTGCATCAGTTATTTAACATGACATCTTCTTGTAGCAACAATCCATCAACATCAAGTATTACATATGGATTCATAAGAAGGTCTATGCTTGTATTGGTGCATTTGCTGTCTGCCAAATCAATTAGATATATTTTACAATAAATGATACATACTGAACTGAGAACCTCCTGTATTAATTGCTCACATAGTTATAGGGGAAAAATGTGGTCGTGGAGTGAGTTTTCTTTTTAAGCCAGTTGAGACCATGGCAGAAGAAGATGCTATGTCTTCAGTTTTTCTGAGCTGAAAAATCATTTAGTCCTACAATCAGTAAAACAGACTAAAAAAAATCAGGAAGAATGAACTTAGAGGAAGCTTTCACTGCTGTCTTCTCATCCCTTTTTCCTTTAGGCATCTATGCCTTAGCTTAGTTGAAATATATTCAAGATTTCACTAGTGTGAGTGTCCTGTTGAAACGAAGACTAAACCTCTACTGTACCAACAGCTAAAGGACGCCTTGAAATGCCTTCCCAAACTGGGGTCCCACAAGAGAGCTTTGAGGAGCCCCAGGTCTACCTTTCTGGAAGGTCTGCTGTTCATTTGTTCGTTCTTCAGCAACAGTGGCATTTAATTATGAGCTGCAGCTTCACTGTTCACAGAATTTCTATGAGTAATACTTTAAACACAGTTCATTGCATCAAGCTCAGCACTAGCACCCAATGGCTTTCAACCCCCACTAAGACTGAATCCCCACTTCCTTCCTTGCTGAAAAAAAAAAAAAAAAAAGTTGTAAAAGATCTCTCGTGATTGAAAATTAAAAAAAAAACCCAAAACCAAGAGGCCAGAACTAAACCCCCAGAGAGTAGGACAGGGGCAGAACAAAGGGATGTCTTACTTTTAAGAAGATGCAGGACAACTGTGATGCTCCAGAAATAGACAGCGTAACTTAGCAGTTACATGCAGCTCAAATGCATTTGTGGCCTCTTTGGATCTCTGAGAAGTGCAAGGAAGCATGAAAGCCCCTTCCCTGCTGGTTTTTATTCTTGAGGCAAGACATGCAGACTATTCTGTTTCCGATGCTGCTTGAAAGGCTCTGGTTTTATTTATGCTTGTTTCATGGGAGTTCCTGGCTGTCACTTGGGAGAAGCGCTCTTCCTGCAAGTGAGTATCAGCTTTATCCCACTGCGTGGAGGGGAGAAATTCTCCTCTCCTGCCCTTCCCAAAGCAAACCTTTCCTCAGGCTCTGCCCTGTCCAGGTCCTCTCAAAACACAATTCAATGCCAAGGTGGGGGAACAGATAGACACAGAGTGCATGTTCATTCTGAGGAAAACCAGTCACATGTAAATAATGATTGTTTCTGAAAATAAAATAAAATAAAAAATTTAAAAATGCATATGTTATTTCTATTTCTTTTGATGAACTTTCTTACAGTGCATAGCACATGTTGAGCAGGACAGAAGGACGTGATGGCCACACATAAGATTGACTTCATAATTAATGTACATATAGTGGCAGGAGAAAGTAGTAAGAACATCATCTGTAACAAAATGGGATTTTTCAGGATGCCTTTTCTTTTTTGCCCAGCATAAAGTGGCTGGCTGTATTTTTCGTCACAGTGACAAGTGTAACAGTTACATTTTTCTTCTTTAAAGAATGAAAACAATCAAGGTAATTTTCTCCTCCATGCACTTTCACTCAAATTACCGTCCTAGTCTCACTCTGGCATGTTAAGGAAGAAGGAGCTGCTAATTGCTTCCTCGCCTGCACATTTCCCTTGCCCTCATCGTTTGTCATTCCAATGTTTTGCCATCGCTAACCTGAAAGAACAAGCGGCATACAAGATACAGACCTAAAACCAGAGTTGCCACTGATCCTAAATGCTTCACCCGTGCCACTGCCATCAACCATTTTTGATGACTTATAGCTTCATTTTCCACATTAAGACCCTTTCTTGTTAACACAGTGCTCTTCCTTCTGTACGCCACTTCCATCTCTGCAGAACTGAGCTTCCACTGCAAAGCAGCAGGACTGGGACCCAGGGTGCTGAGCTTTTCATCCAGCTAGCAACTCCAGTATGCCATATGCACTAATTGTCACTTGGGGACACAGCTGACCCATTCCAGTAACGTCCTGCTCACACCCCTATGTGCTTCACCAGCACCCTCAGCCCCCGGGAGGCCCCAGTGCCTTTCCACGACAGGCTTTGATGCCCTTCTCCAGCCTGCCTTCCCCAGTGTAATTTTGCTAAACAAGTCCTGCTGGTTTACTCGAGGTGCTGTGAGCACCAGCAATGCTGTTGTTTCACACAGATAGTATTGTTCCTGGACTGGCCACACACACCATCACTTCACTGGAAATTTTATGTGCTACTCGTGTGTCACCCTGCAAAAAGAAAAGGACCCTGATGGTGCCAAGTAGGGGGGCTAGAGCAACATTTTTCTCTCCCTGAGAAACCTTTCACATCTCAGTCAGTCCAATTTTCTTGAAAACAACAGAAACACAGAATGATTGAGGCTGGAAGGAACCCCTGGAGATTATCTTGTCCATCCCCACCCTGAGCCAGTTTCCCAGGACCGTGTCCAGATGGCTTTTGAGTATCTCCACGGGACCCAGAGAATTTGCCTGAGAGTGGAACAGGGAGGTGGGCACCCAGGACATCTCACTGCCAGCAGCATCCCTCTCACCCCTGCAGCCTAGGTAATCCCTGACAGCAGGTACAGGAGCTGCCCCAGCCCTGTAGCCCTCCCTTGCTGCTGGAAAGTGATAACCATGGTGACTTTTGAGTGGTTTCTTCTCACTGGTGCTGCTCTTGCAGCACTCACTTATGCAGCAAGGCCCAGTGAGCTGGGGAAGGCACTGTTACAAAAGGTCCCTTGGTCACCCATGCCAATCGGTCACCACATCTGCTGTGCAGAGCACCAGCTGAGATTGGACCAGCTGAGACTGCTGCAATAAAAAGAAAGCCACGCCAAACACTAAGGACAAGTCAATGCCCTAATTTTTACTGACACACATTGAAAGAGGCGGTTCATCCTGTACTGCAGCTGTTATCAGGCCAAGGAGAAAGGCAGCAGAAAAAGCAGCAACCAAGGATGTGGCTAAATCTCTCAAGTTAAAAATAAATGTGTATTTTAAATGAAGGCACACCAGCTAAAAGATGCTAGAAAAGACGACAACAACAAAGTAACATGTACCACCAACATATGCAGAACCATCTTGCTTGTCAGCTCCTTGTCACAATATGGCCCCATATCATATCTTTGATGGGAGAGATTAGAAAAGGACGAACACCATACGCTGCAGGGAACAGGAAAGCAACATCTCCTAAACTCTTTGAGAAACACACTTTTTTTTTTTTTTTTTCCCCCCTTACCAAAACAATCCACATGCTGCTCTGACTGATTTATTATCTCAGCAGTGCCCTCTGGGCTCAGTGGATATATTAACCTTAAGCGGGTAAAGACTTAAAAATAATTTAAAACCGAATTTACAGCAGTTGTGAATCAGACTGATTTCTGCTGCTGGATGGTGAAAAAGACAGAAATGTACTATGAAATTTAGGGAGAAAGACTGTGGTGGTTAAATGTATTAGTGAGTAGGTGGGGAGACCACATGTGGCAGCTGGTGCATGAACAATGTGGTGCAGTTGGTTTGGGCTCGCAGAGAAGGTCCTTCCTCTGAGCCTGACATTCATTCACTCTCCACAGAACGACTGGAGGTTTTTTCCCCTCTCAGAAAGTGGCATATCAGCCAGGAACAAACTTGAATGCACGAAACATGTTAAAACCACCAAGTTACATGCACTGCATTTGATTTTTCTTAAGCATTGTTTCTTTGTACTTCCTCGCTAGCCTTCAAAGTACTCCAAGTCCTCTGCTCATGCAATCTCTGGTTTCAGGCAAACCAGCATGGCAGTTTGCCTGAGCTGAGAAAATATGCTTGAAGTCTGCATTCACAGGCAGCTTCAACATCCTCGGGAAAGCCCTTTGTTTTTGTAGCCTGAAAGTATGTCACAAACATGAATAGAATTATATGCTCGCTCTCCCTCGCCCTCAATCCTCTTTACCCTAGGAAAAAATTATTCGCTTCCAATTACAGGGCCAGTTAAAATCAATACAAAGGTGGGAGAAAACAGATCATTTTTCTTATGGAAGTAACTGTTTTCATTAATTTTTCATTAGTCCTGCTTTTGTTGTGCTATCCATCACTGAAGGAGCTGGTATGCAGTAGATTACATTTAGGTTATCTTACATGCTTCCAGGATTTAGTAGATATTGCCTGATAAAGCTGCGAGCTTTATGGCTTTAACTTACATCTATCAATAATGCATCAGAAGAGAATTTTTCTGCAGAACAGCTGTCCCTGAGCCAAGAAGCTTTCCCCTGGAATAGCTGCACGGGTTACGGCGGAGACGACAGCACAGCTTTTAAACTACTCATCTAAAGGCTACAACTGGGAGAAAGAGGAGCAGATGCTTAAGGAGGAAGATAATCCGTGAGGGTCTGAGCCCTGGTTTCCTGCTCTTGTCCTTTTTATTTTGGAGTGTTGGAAGCTGGGAGCCAGCCGTGCCTTGCCCCATCTCAGCAACCACACTTGAAAGATGTTCCTGCCCTCAACCGTTCTGGCGTGCACTAGATGAATGACCAAAGCTCTTTCACAAATTGAACTGGAGCTGTTTGTTGCTATTCCCCCCACAATGCCCGAGCTCTGTGGTAAGGAACCGAAACATCGTAAACAGAAAATTACAGTCACTACTGAAGAGCTGAGCCAGAGGAAGGAGACAAAGACATCAGTAGGTCCTACTTAAAACATGAAAGGTGAAGGAGATTTAATTTCATTTATTTCTGTCTCTCTTCGGAAGGAATCCCAAAGGTACCTAAATCCTAACACAGCAGTAGCGTTACTTTTTAAGCTTATTCAGATATGTCAGGGATGCCTTGTGTCTGCTTGAATAGCTTGCAACTCTCAGCTTTACAAAAACATGTGTCATAGCACCTCACTGATTCCAACCTCCTTCTATACCGCAAGAGGGGTTATGAAAGAGGGTGGCAGCCGAGCGTGACTCTTGAAGCTCAGCTTGTCACCCAGGTGGGTGGAAGTCGAGCCTCTTCAGCCTCCCCAGCTGCAGCATGAGCTTATTGCTACCTTCTTCTCTTACAGGTAGAGTGATGCTTAATTGAAGGTTTGCACAGTGCTTTGAAGATACCAAGCACTGTGTTAGGGCCAAAAATTATTACTCTTGAGCTGCCCAGGCACAGCCCCAAGCAGAAGAAAAACAAGCCTCGTGAACTGGAGAAAGATGTGCACAGCTACTTCTGTTATTTTCCAGTAATAAGCATTTTTAATGTGAGCCACCCAGAGCTCAAGTATTTATTCAGAAGCGGCGGGGATTAGTGAAATCACAGCTCCAGATCTTCAGAGCCTGTGTCCATGCTTTGCTTGCTTTGTATTTTTGTTTTAGCAATTTCTTGGAGGGTAAGCAAATGAAGTATCAAACATCCACTGGTGATCCTCGCTAAGCCCTCTGGTTTGAACTGAAGCCAGAATGAGTGCAGCACACAAGTTTAGGGGAGTTTAGCACATAAATTTTTTGTTTTAAGTCAATGCCCACTGGATAGGTTGCCACCCTGCCCCTTAGACCACATCCTGAGAGTGAGTAGGCAAGGCTGGCCATCCCATGCTACCCACTTTCCTCAGGAAAATTAATAGCAACACTGTCAGGCTACATAATAGAACAGAAGCTAGAAGACCATTTGGGGTTGTAGATGAGATCATTTATCAGTCCTGAGTCTGGAGTACAGAGATAAATCTCCCTTCCTCCATCTCTCCCCAGACCAGCAAGCAAGAGCTGTACTCTGAGGACCAGGGACAGGGTTTGCTGGGCTGGGCAAGGGCAGCAACACCCCACACTCCCCAAAGGGCACTAACCCAGCCTGTTCACACCAGTGCCAACCTCTCTGGGGACAAGACCTCACAGACATACGGTTTCAATGGAGCTGAGAGAGAAGAGTCTGATCAAACCACACTTCCTTCTATTCTATGATTCCTCAGACCTGAAGTAGAAAATACTGTGGGTTTTTTTTAGAAGCAGCACACAACAGAGATGACATACTACAGCCGTCACTGCAACGATACCGACGGCCGATCGCCACACCGTACCTCTTCTCATAATCCCTAAATTACACTAATCTGTAATTCAGATCATAACTTGGGTGTGAGGCAAGTTCACCATGAATACAGAGGGCAGAAGATGGGACCTGGCCCATAATGTCTGATGTAAGTTCAACAATAATACAATCTTTGTTATTTTAGAACCACACAACTCAAAAATGTATTAAGTCTCTAGTCGATAAATGTGAAAAAAACCAAATCACAGATTCAAAGAAAAGTGGACTTTTCCCCATCTGTCAGAGGAAACCTACATTTCTGGAGCTCATCCCTGCCCAAACAGAAGATGCTTCAGCAGGTTGGAACTGGGGTTTTGCCCCAACATCGATGTTAGCATCTTGGTTACCAGCTAGCAGAGCTAGCTCAGCTTTCAAGGGGATGAACTTCTGTTACTATATGCCTGCCTCTTCTTTTGGAAGAGGAGAATGGGTACCGTTTTAGCAGTTTCAAGTTCAAATAGAGGATCTGAAATGCTAAGTCAGTTTTGGGGTCTTCAATAACCAGATCAATGAAGTAGCAGCCAAAGAGAACACAGGAACTTGATGCAACGTATTGATTTTTGGTGGTGGCGATCCCTCCAGACCCTCAAGAAATAATAAACCACTCGAACTGAAGTCTGAGAAAAAGCAACTGGTCTACAGGCCCTAAGGATGTCTTGGTTTCATTTCCACTGTAAATAAACCTCAGGCAGCATGAATGCCAACATACAAATACCAGTTGTCCCTAGAAATAATTCATAATATAGAATTCCACCGTCAAGAAATGACAGATGGAAATAAATGTTTTTATTTCTCTGAAAAAAATGACACTGGTCAATAAAAATTCTTTACTCACCACCCAAAATCAAATCCTTCCTCCCCCAAGTCCCCAAATATGCGAACATTACAGAAAAATGCACTTGGCAAGTCATTTGGGTGATGGTAAAAACCCTGTAATTAGTATAGCAATCAATTTTGAAAGGTTGCTGCAAAAAATTATGCTCATGTACAAGACGTTTCTCTTCAAATTGAAATCAGTGTCTGTTTAGCATAAAGAAAAATAATTGACTGGGTGGCTCAACTGTCATGTTTTCAGAGGGTAGTAGGTTGTCCCTATTGGTTTCCGTTATGGATTCTATCAGGCATCAAAAGCAATGCCTCAGCTGTATCTGCTTGTGTCAGTCAAGCACTGAAACAATCAGCTTGCTTGTAGACACATAGCAATGGAGAGGAAAAACACCTGTCAGGCCAGACTCCCTGGCCAATAAGTGTCTGAAGATGGAATAAATTAGCAGCACCTATTTACATGTAGTGCTTCTGGAAAGAGAGCTTTCCTAGGGACTAAGCAGGACTTCGCCTTCTCTGGCACCGGGTAAATTATCTCGGTCTTCAGTGGGACACTGACAGTTTAAAAGTTCATTCAGGAGTGCCAGGATCCATACTTACACTACATACATACTTACGCTACGGAGCTGTCTGGTACATTAAGGAGGCAACAGTGGAAAAACTAAACCCCGGGTCAATGGCTATTGCAGAAATCCAGCATTCACGTTACCACAAGAAAAAGTGAAAACCCAGTTCCTCTGCCTGTGTCCCGTTGTGGGAAGGGCTGTTAGGTGGCATCTGCAACCTCTGCACGTCCACAGCAGTCCTCCTGGCAGCTGCTTAACCAAGTTGCTGAAGTACAGTGTGGGCAGCTACTGCTCATTACAGCTCCTCCTCTTGTTATTAAATACTGAGAGCAGAGAACAGAGGTTTTTTTAATTAAAAAAAAAAAAAATCAGAGAAATTTAAACTACTGTACATTTCAGAATTACTAAGCTCCAGAGATGAGCTGACTGTAAGCTGGTCCTTCTTGGTTCCCCTCCCCCTTCTCGCCCCCTCCCCCCCTCTTTTCCTGGATATATTGCTCATTTGTCTTTTGATCAGGGTTTCTAAAGAACATTTTAAAAACACACGGCTACAAGCCTCAACTGCAAACAGGACTAATCTCAGTTGCTCAAAATCTCTCAAAATCTCTATCTAACTTACACCTACATGTATTTTTTCACCAGCCATCGCTTTGCTTATTCATGACCACATCGTAATCACAGAGACATTTACATTCAGGGTCTCAGAGCGATTTTTAACTCCATCAACAACGAATGCAGGCTCGGAAGAAGGGTGCCCGACCAGCTGGGGATTTGGGAGAAGCACAAAGGTATCCTCGGTGCTGTTGAGTCAGGCAGGTGTGCGCTGAGCAAGCAAAGCCACCACCTGAGCACAACTGGCTGCTTTTGGGAGCACCACGACGAGAAGCATTAGTGGAAAAAGTCCTCACCCTCCACACCCAGCCCGTGCAAAGGCTGCAGGTGGCACAGGCGCTGCCAGTGCTGGGGCAGGTGCTGCAGGGCCAATTTTGGGGCCACTGATGCTCCTGGCCAGGCAGGCTTGGGACCCCCACTGGCCAAGCAGCAGGTAAAGGAGCTGCACACCCCCCAAACCCCAGCTCCAGCCTGCACTGGAGCATAAGCCTGCACATAAAGACAATGGCCAGCAAGGCAGGTCTGGACGTACCTTTGGGTTTGACAGAGTGAATATACCCCCAGGGGAGTGTAGAGGCCCCAGAGGTGAGGCTCCCTCTGGGAGCACTGGGAGGGTTTCTGCAGTAACCAGCCTCCGGAACACGATGTCACCTTGCAGTGGTGCCCACGAGCTCTCAACCCATGGGCACTGGCATCTTTTTCAACATCACAAATTTCATACCACTTCCAATGGTTTGAAGAGCTGTTAAAAATATTTATTTCCCAGGGTTTTAGCTTTCCAACTTCTATGCAAACTAACAACCAAATTGTGGGCAGTAAGAGCAAACATTTGTTTATTTTGTAAGAGGACTACTTGCTGCTAATTGAAAACAAGCATTTTCAATGAGGCAGCTGCTTCAGTACTGTGAATAGACAAATCAGCATCACATTGAAGATCTAATAACCCACTAATGAATCTTAAATTTTTGGAGCCCCCTCCCTCACCATTTCCACATTTCAATAATTTCAGTAATTTCAAAACCATTGATATGTGCTTCCAGAGAGTTGTTTAAGTGTGTCCTCTGACATCTTTTAATAAAAAACAGGAAAATGGTAGCTTTTTTTTTTAGTTATCAGACTATATTAAAAACCTTGTAACATGAATTTAACAATTTATTTCTTTTTTTTTTTTTTTCCTTAAATAAATAGCAAAGTGTCACCAAAATGAATGGAACGCCGGCACCATTGCGTCGATAGAAACTCCCATACTAGGATGAATACAGTCATATTCTGGAATATTGCATAAAAAGATACTTTGGAGGAAAAGTGGCGGTTGCTGGTGCATCTCAAGGTGGTGAAAGCATCAACCTGCGAATGGTCCCCTCAGCGGCATCGTGATGTGGCACCTTTGCAAAATGTCACCTGCCCAAACCAGGCAGCTTCAGAGGTGGCCTCGGTGAGACTCTGCAAGAGAACAACTTGCAGGACATCAAACAGGGGACATCGACTTACCGCCTGCTATCGAGAGCAAGGCAGCTGAGGGTGGAACACAAGGGGCTGACCATCTCACACTCTAGGCAGAAGGACACTAGCTTTAAACGAGGGAAGTGAACAGCATGAAGAACAAACAGGCTGACTAACACTCAGCAGGGCAAGGGTTTGGAGAGTCGAAGCTGCCAACTCCTTAGTCGAGAGGAAAGGGTGCAGCTATTCCCTGTTACTTCGAAGGTGACAGAAGCAGGTGTCACTTTCTGATGGGTTTCCCTGGGCAGAACTGGTATCATTTTTAAGTCTTTGAACCGGGACAAAGCTCAAAAAGGACAGCGCTGAAAGAAGACCAGCAACGTGTGGCATACCAGACTGGTCCCAGACCAGTGTCTGCTGCCTTTAACTCACTTCACTGTGCACGGGCCGTGCTGCCTGTGGGAGCAGCCACCCCTCCATGGGTTAGAGTGCAGTGAGCTAAATCCCACCTCTCTGCTCCTCTTGGCTTAAATCAGACCCCCAGTATTTTAAACAGAGTTTATTGTATTTAATACATTATAAAATTTGAAAAAATTGTAGGAAAGCAGCAGATTCAAACCAGAGCATCTCTACCAAATATTAATTATTCTGGCCCCCTTTGAAAAAAAAAACCAAACAAACAAAACAAAACCAACACAAAACAAAACAAAACCAACAACAACAACAAAAAAAAACCTCATTCAAAAAAAAAGTTAACCTTTCACATCTGTGAGGGCAGACAAAAAGTGTGCGACTTCTGTACAAACTACATTTAAAATTTCCGTCGACTAGCTTTCCAATGCAAGGGATGGTCATCTCCTGAACACCTGCCCATCCACCTCTAAAAAAGACAGACATTAACCTCCATATGCAAATAAAGTCGAGACAAGGTGTGTACACGTTAAAAAGTGGATGGCTGTTTGGCAATGGAAATGGGTGAAGAGTAGTCTGTGTACCCCCCGATGGCAATGGCTTGACCACCCTCAAGTGGGCCCACGTAAGGCCTAGGACACTTAATGGCCATCACAGCACCGACCTCATCTACCACTTTGTTGGTTTTGCATTTCCTACCCTTTGACATATACATACATATATATATGTACATACATACATATACATACATATTTTTAATATATGTGTGTGTGTTTTCTTTTACACCTTGAGGTTATTATTATTATTATTACTACTATTCCAAATGTTCCCATATGAATTCAGGTGTGGTCTCTATATTTGATATAAATGTGTCTTTTATTCAATTTTAGTTCCAGGACTTGTTTGGAGTCCAAACTGCACATGAAACGTCCCCCCTGTTTTGTTTTTTTTTTCCTCTCTCTTTTTTTTTTTTTTTCCATAAAGAAATATGTCCATTTTAGTCCAGAGGCTCTTGCTTTATTCGAATGACGGAGGGTGCACGAGATGTCCTTCTGAGTTCTCGTCTCAGTACGTATTCACTGAATTGGGAAGAGTCCACCCCACCTCCACATGAGCCAACAATCTCAAACCCTCTTTGCTGTAACCTCTCAAGTACCTGCAAAAAAGAGGAAATGGACATTGATGTACAAAAGTAAATAAACAGACTATTTGCTGTCTGAGGATGGTAACTGCTGTTTTCAAATGGACCCAGCTAGGACAGAGAAGTGGTCACACAGATCTGATAACCAGCTCCCTCAGCTTCACTGCATTGGACTGATTTCCACTGACTTTGGCCACTGAGCAATAAGAAGACAGATATACATTTCTCTTTTTTTTAGTACTGTCAACAAATCCAGTGTTTTTCTAGCCACAGAAACATGCCTGGAAAAACACATTCTCTGCTTCACAAAATTCACAATACCAAAGGACAAACACAGGATTGTACAGCAGATACCAGAGTATGCTGGACAAACACCTCAAGTGAACGGTGGCAATGCAGACACTGCGGTCATAATTTCAGAAAAGTTACCATCACATTTCCTAGAGACTTAAAAACCAACCACGATTACGAAGGTTTGTGGCTACATTTACTTGTGGTAAAACCTAGGACCTTTAAACTTTAATTATGGGACTAATGAGTTCTGCCTATTCACTTTCTTTCCTCCCTTTTCACAACCTGAGCATTGCTTCCAGTGGGATGTGCCCAACACACCTCACCCAACAAGTGATGGTGCAAAGATCTCAGCTCCCAGTACCAGCTCCAGGCTGCTAAAATATACAATATGTGGCTAAATAACCCTTCTTGAAAGTCCTGTACCTCTTTAGTTGTAACCTTACATCTAAGGCTGTTGTAAATTTGCATTTGTCACTATGACAAAACAACTTTGATGTTTCAGAACGACAGTAAAGGCAGTAAGAGACAAACGTCCAAGCATGACATGGAGCAACCATATCTCAATAGCTTTAGATCAGTCTATCCGGACTCCTGTGTTAAGTGCTAACACATTTGCTGTGCCTGGCCAGCTTTCAGTGCGTACTCCTCTCTGGGGAGGGAGCAGAGCACAGCTTCTCTACCAGGGCAGCAGGACTTGGCAGGTGGAAAGACTCCAAGATCAGCTTGCAAGTCTCTCCTGTGCAAGAACTCGCTCATCAGCCTGCAGCGTTTCGGAGGTGTATCTAAACCAAACCAAACAGCAGCAACAGTGCTAGTGACAATTCCAGACGTGAAGAAGTGTTCTCACTCCAACATGCTGGCTGTGCAGGATGTGCTAACTAGGTGGAGACAGGCGTGTGAGGTGGTTTGGTGTCACCCAGCAAAGGATAAAGACAGTGACACTATAACTTACACATTTATTATCATTATTTCAGAAATAATATGCATTTGTCTTCCAGATTTTTTTCTTATCTATTTCATAGCAGCTACTGGTTCTAGATATTGCTACACAGAATGATAGATTAGTTTGGGTTGGAAGGGACCTTTAAGGGTTACCTAGTCCAACTCCCCCCTGCAATGAGCAGGGTCATCTTCAACTAGAGCAGGTTGATCAGTGCCCCGTCCAACCTGACCTTGAATGTTTCCAGGGATGGGACTTCTACCACCTCTCTGGGCAACCCTGGGCCAGTGTTTCACCACTGTTATTGTAAAAAAATTCTCCCTTACACATAGTCTAAATCTACCCTCTTTTATTTGAAAACCATCACCACTTGTCCTATTGCTACAGGCCTCTACTATACCATAAAAAAATTAGGAAAAACTGCTGAAAGTTAAAGAGAAGGATCTTCCCCGAGACCATGGAAATGGTGGTTCCCTATTTGCAATAAGCAGATGTGCCTTTGTTTTTGTTACCACAGCAAGGAGGGAGACTGAACATGTTTTCTCCATCCAAAGCAATGGTGATTTATTCAAGAAGTATTACAAAGGTCTTTATCAAACACAAAAGACCTGGGTAACACACTGGAAAAAAAGACACACTAATTTTTAACCACACCAGTGATAACCTCCCCCTGCTGCGCCCTTCACACCGTGCCTGATAGTCTCATTGAAGGGCCAAAGTCCTCCTTAGGATGTCTCGCTTTGAAAGACAGCAGAGGGGGCTGAGGCAAAGTGCCCTCTAAGTGGGTAAGACTCAAGAGATGCCTTCTCCAGATATACTGGGTCCTGCTTCAGGAGGAAGGAGGAGGAAAAAGGAGGATGCTGGCTGTGTTCTCCCTCTGTGGAAATGTGTCTCTTTTTTCAGTAGCTCAACAATGCTATTGTCCTGTCATCTCTTTCTCACACAAACTTCCCTTTCCCCTCACTTCTCACTTCAGAGTAAGAGACTGAAGCTTCCTGGTTTTGATCCTTCATTATTCCTATTTAGTTTCAGAGCTCCTGTGGACTCTGGCCAATCAGCATCTCCACCACCTTTCTCACATGAAGGGACAGCTCCTGATGCCCTCACAACCAGCTCTGTGGGTATGTGGCATCTTCTCTCCCTGGCTTGAGATGCCCCTGTGCCCTCTTGTCAAGGCAGAAAACAATTTATAACAAGCAGGCTTGAATGGTTGCCCTATAATCAAATGTCAGAATAGTATTTCTCCAAATATGCATTGGCTTTAGATTAAGGCAAACACATATCTATCTCCTAGAGCAGGTTTTTACACCGTTGCAGTTTGTTTGCAAAGAGATTTGGTGATGATATGTGTGAATTAAGCTAAAAAAGCAACCCTTACCCCACAGCGGTAAATAACTAGCTCAAATGCTCCAGTTGACTTTGTTCACCAAAACGTTCCAGCAACAGGGAAGAGGATCAACCCAACTGGTACCTGGCCAGCAGGCTCCCTTCCAAAAACTGCATACGTGACTTCCTACCTGAACTGAGTTGAGGTGACAGTATCCATTCAGTGGAAATCGGATGACGTGCGTCGAGTCGTGATTCCAGCCGGCGTTGACAGAATTACACATCACATCACCGATTTCTGGAAACACTTCTTCTATCAATGACTTATCACCGCTCAGTGTAATCCTCTCTCCAAGGTCTGGGGCAACTCGCACCACCAGGCACTCACAAGACTTTGAGAAACGGCCACTCTCCCGGTCCTGTTTCCACCTTTCCATCTCTCCTAGCATGGGCTGAAGCTGGAAATACTTTGCTTCTTCATATAACAAACTGTAGTCCTGAAAGACACATATATTACTGTGCACAATTAAGAAAGGGGCATTGCTAATGTACCACTTAATGTATATGGCTGTTCAGGCTAATGTTGCTCTAGATCTGGAACCCTTCAGATATAGGTCGTAATTATTGTGTAGGAAGGTGGAATAAAATAACGGTGCAAGCAGAAAATAACCATCAGCCACTCGACACAGACTGGGTATAGCTGCGCTCGTGAGGGGAGGGGGAGGCTGTGCTCACTCAACTCCCTCCTATTCCTGCTATGGAATAATCCAGGCAAAAATCCCACTTTCCCCCATGTTTTATCCCCATAGTGATGTCATAGAATAATGACCTCATTGAACAGATGGAACAGAATTCAATCAGGACTCAGAAAATTCATCACTAGGATCCATCGCGTCTTACAGCAACACTAGCAGGCATTGTAACAGGTATAAGAATGTAAATGAGGGAGCCCGTGATGGTTCTAAGTGTAAAATGATTCAGATATTTGCATAATGAATTGCACATATTACTGCATTTTAAAAATTAAGTATTTTTTAATACCTTCCCATTTGCCAACAGTATTGTTTACTACATCATCTCAAACGCCAGAGCAGGGAACACATTTCTGAGTATAGCCAGTACAGCAGTAATTTAGAACTGATGAGCTGGAGTCTGTCTACTGCCATTTTTTAAATTAAAAGGAAAAAAAAATAATTGTTTGTCTAGATTTAAGAGCATAAGACCATTTTGAAATTTTTTATACAGAGAAAAGCAATACATGAGCATTAGGGAAGACAGAGGATCAGAATGACAACAAAGGGAGACTGCTAACAGTCAACATGGCCCTGGATTTGAGCTACAGACTGATGCATTATGAGAATGGGGCACCTAAATCATGCTTAAAATACTGTTTACATTTAACATGTAACAAAAAAGTCATCCCATCTATAGATTTCTAAGAAGCAAGGACTGCTGTTAATCTTAAGCACCAATCTTTTGGACATGTTAAAGCATAACTGAGAAGGACACCCCTTTGAACATCACGTTATTTGGGTGAACTTGCCAGGAGTTAGGTTTTTAATTTCATCACAGCTACAGTATATTCATGTATCTAAAAGGCTCTGCATATATAATATCTTAACAGTCATAGAATCATGGAATGGTAGGGGTTGGAAGGGACTTCTTGAGATCAGAGTCAAACTCCCCCTGCCAGAGCAGGATCACACAGGAACAGATCCAGTCAGGTTTTGAAAGTCTCCAGAGGAGACTCCACAACCTCTCTGGGCAGCCTCATCCAGGCTCCATCACCCTCACAGTGAAGAAGTTTCTCCTCATGTTGAGGTGGAACTTTCTGTGTTCCAGTTTGTGTCCATTGCCCCTCATCCTATCACAGGGCACCATGGAAAAGAGACTGGCCCCTTCTACTGGACACCCACCCTTCAGATATTTGTAAACATTCATAAGATCCCCTCTCAGTCTTCTCTTTTCCAGGCTAAACAACTCCAGGGCTCTCAGCCTTTCCTCCTAAGAGAGATGTTCCAGTCCCTTCGTCATCTTCATAGCCTTCATTGGACTCTCTCCAGTATTTCCCTGTCCCTCTTGAACTGGGGAGCCAAGAACTCGACACAGGAACCTAGAACTGGACACTGCATGGAAGGTGGCTTTTCCTTTTTCTGTATGTCTGATTACCTTCAGGACAAGCTCCAAAACCAGCACAAAGCTGTGATAAGGCTTCAAAAGAGGGATGTGATTCTTATCGGCTAGTTCCAAACTCCCATGCTATTCAGGTAGAGCTACCCTTGTCACGCACGGGAGCGGTGAGTATGTGTCTGCAGCAGATGATTCAAAGGTTGCTGCAATACTGTTCTTGAACACAACTTCACATCTGTTATGCCCCAAACACCTGAAAACCCATGTCAGATATGAGGGATAAAAGACTGCACACCAGTGTGAACTGCTCTAACCCTTCCCCATCACCTCTCCTGTTCAATCTGAATTGCTGTATTTCCTACGGTGAGCTCATGGCACAGCCAGCTACGTTGATAAGCATTCATTAAGGAATGATAAAGATCTGTTCTGATTGCAACCGTGGTCTCCAGCACTCAATTTGCTGACACCACATATACACCCACATGCCTACAAGTGGATAAACACAGAACATCACAGTTTGACGCTCTACCTCTCTGTTGGTTAACGTCTAATGTGGTGAACTACCACAGATTTAATTTGTTACAAGGAAAAAAAGCAAGCTCTTTATTAAAGTTTAAATAATAAATGTGCCACCATTCATCCCTGACTTTCCAAAACTCCCCAATTAAATTTACAGTATGCATTCAAAAGTATGGAGGAGAAAATATTCTATGACTTAATGCTCAACTATTACCATGTGTGCAGTTTATTTTGTCAATACTGTGATTCCCACACCATTCTCTGAATTTCAGCGTGGGAGTGAAGCTGGAGCTGCTGCAATCAGAGGGGAAGCATAAAAGTGAATGAGAGGACAAGTAGTTAGCAAAGCTCATGAGCAGTCAGTTCCAGATTGTAACATCCTTTCTGTCTCCATCAGCATCCTATGATATTTAATTTTAAATATTAAATTTAATATTGATGCCACTCTCAGAAAGGCTGACAGATGCCACTTTGGCAAAGTCCTTCTTACTTTTTCTCTGTACCTGAAATCAAGCACCGTACTCTACAAATCCATCTCCATCCGCCCCGCTCCTCATCTAGGGCTCTGTTTCAGCTACATGTCAGATATGTGCAGAACACTTGAAATCTCACCTTGAAATCATCAGGAATGAGGAGTTTCGACGTCCTTAAAAAATTCAAGATATATCTGAACATCTGCCCATCTCTGTCGATGAAATAGTGCTGCTTGAGACTGTCGAGGACGATGGGCTCCGTGCCATCGAAAAGCCGGCCGATTCTGGAGAGGAAACAAGAGGCAAGTGGCAGGATGAGACCAAGCCAGATGCTGCAAAACCCCCTCATGCCAACTTCACCAAAGCAGCTCTGTGGTTCCACTTCATAAGAAAAGGGCTGGTTTCAAACCACAATTTAAGGTGCATGTTTTCCAGCGTGGCCTCAGAAACTTCTGAGTAGCACAGCTTGGGAGGTGGAGAGGCAGAAGTCTCTCACACCAGCCTCGCTGCCCATGTCCATGTCTCATGGACCTCTGATTATTATATATCAACCCTTTGATTATTTTGGACATTTTTCTTGATAGCCTCCATCAGAAGACCCCATCCCCCCAGATGCCCCAACCTCCTTGATTTACTCCATTCTGCTTCCTGGGGGGGCCACACGGTGAACCTGATTTAGTTTGGAAATTGCACTCAGAAAATGTATTTTTTTCTTGCTCGGGTTTTGTTTGTTTTTAAACCCAGTTCATTTTTTGGATGTCATTTACTGCCACCAACATTTGGACAGGCACAGCTGAGGGGGCAGCACGTAGTGGGAATAAGTTACTGGGGATACAAAGGTTATCACATTTCAGTGCAAGATAACGATTTCACAGTAAAAATTCATGGTTTGTGGCAGGTATCAATTAGCACCCTCTTAGATAATCAGGAAAAAAGCCTCAGTTTTTAGAGGCCACCCACCAAACACCAAAACCATGCGGCCACCTAGAGAGGCTCTGCTTGCCAACAGTTCTTGCAACATCAACTGCTGGATACACACGTTTTCTAGATCTATGACCCACAAACTCCCTTTCTGTAGAGCAGCAGGAAGGGCTGAAAAGGCTGAACAGAGCAACACAAAATAGATGTTGTGTTTCTGCACCGGGGCGCTTGCAAAATGCTCCTGAGTCACTTGTGGTTTCCCAATGAAATCAGCAGGAGTGACTGGCAGGTTTGATTTTGTGTGCCTGTTTATCCACCTGTATGTACAGTGTGGAAGTACTTTTTAATTCTTTCCAACACTAGAACTGTAAACAAAATGATCTTGAAATAGCTCGCTTGTGATAACGTCACACGGCCACTTGGTGCGAGACTGCTGACAATCTGGGACGTGATTTCAGAGTCTTGTTACAACTTGTTACGTTCCACAGTTTTCTGCAAATACTGCATTTTCATTATTTTAACACAAAAGGCACATTCGTATGTAGTTTTTGTCCCAGTATAACCAATCTCTTTTGGGAACCAGCACAGTAAAACCTCTGCAGGTTACTGAGGAGCATGCAATGGTACCACTGGACATCAGCACGGAGCTAAGGGACTGAGAGACCCTTTTGTTCCCTGTCCACACTCAGTTTGTGGGTGCAGGTAAGGTACAAGTCTGTCTTCTCACAAAAAGAATAGAACAAGCTCAAAGAACAGTCATGGCACACTAATTTTGTTTCAAAAGACGCAAACAATCATTTCCTACCACTAGTAGAAAAAAAAGCCACACAAACCTCAAAAATGATCAGCTCTCCTGGCTGCATGAAGCATCCCAGGCTGAGGGATGACCCATCCATCAGCAGCAGAAGGGGATTTTCAGGAAAGGTTCAAGAGGCAAAAGACAGAATTGGTTCCCAAAGAGGGGGAGATGGCAGATCTTGCAGCGGAGTCTCAGGGACCTGCTGAGGGATGTGTCTCCAGGTGACCACAAGCTGCATCGCACCCACAGCTATACACTTTCCCTCTGAAAATGGCACCACCAACCCGAAAGGAGTGTGATGTGATGGCCCAACAGCAGGGACCTTGGTAGTACACCCAACAATAAGTTGTGAACAGAATACAAGTCTCAACTATTCTTTTGCATCATCTGGAAGAGATGAAGACCAGGAAAGATGAAAAATCCCATTAACCTCAACTGCCCATTTACAATTCTGTAGGAAATAGCTGAATCAATTCAAGTTGCTTCAAGTCTGTAATATATAAGAAATTAGATATATTTTACAGAATGATCATGTACAAAATATGCTTTCAAAACCACCCCTTAGAACAATTCAGGCTTTATTCCTCTGATACTTGTTACTGCCTGCCCCGCTGCTCAGAATTTAAGCTATGACAGGCCATATAATACTGGTTCCTGTTCACTACATGGATGAGCAACATTTATGTCTAATATGGATGCACTCAGCATTTAGAATTCATTTTCCCCTACACTTAAGCATGTCGTCTTGGAATCTATCACAGAATTCACACACAAAACCTATATATTTGGCCAAGTCAGTCATTACTGAAATGTATAATGGTAATTGGTTTCTGCAGCATTTTCCTCGTTCTAAATTACTACTATAATTACACATTTTAAACCTCTAGGCTTTTTGTCTTCATTTTATTAATTGTTTAGCAGAAGAACAAGATACTATCAGAGGATGGAGCCTTCTGACAGTACCATAATGCTGACAAGAGTGTACAACCATCAGGAGTGCTGCCTGGGACCTGAAAGGCTTTGGGTCTGGGCTGGAGAAGTTAAGAGAAGGTGCTGCCTTAGTGCACTGCTGCTTTGCAGCAGCAGAAAAAAAACCATCAATTGAAAAGTCCCAATTCCCCTGCATCTCCCACCCAGGACCACTTGGCACTACACAACTGCACTTTCACATGCTAAAACAGCTTTGGAAGGGCAGACCCCCAACAGAGAGGCTTCTGTAAACAAACTGACAGCCTTTTTCCTTTTCAGATGGAAAAAAAAAACAAACCAAAAAACCAAACCAACCAAAATGTAGATTCCAGCTTCCTACTTACAGCCTCCAGGGAAAGACTTGAGATAATATGGGACCCAAATCTAGTGGCATGGTCCTTCTCCTAAGCTGTATTTGCTGCACCCATCAGGAGAGGAGACTGGGCTTGGCCAGGATCTGGCGAAGGACCAACACCTTCACCTCCCAGCCTCCCCCTTTGCTCTTGGGTTCCTGGAAGCACAGCAGCAAGCTCTCTGCTGTGCCTCACTTGGCAACTTTTCTATACCATATGATTTAAATAACCACCCTCTCTGTCACCCGTAGCTTCGCTGTTACTCTTGCTTAGTCTCACACTGCAATTATAAATACTTGAGACATCAGTCCGCTGGCACAAGAAGAGACTTAAGTAATGTTTATTCTAATTTCACTTCCCAAGAAAACCTGAAATATGTTTTTCCCCATCTCCTTCTTGACAACGTTGGCCAATGATTGGCAAATATAATTTTCTTACCAAAAAAACCAAACCCAAACAAACAAACAAAAAAGGCAAGTACATAACAGCTGAATGGATTTCCAAACAGAAAGTGCTTTGAAGGAGGCTTGCAAAATAAGCTGATAATTATATGCAGAATTAGCCAAATATCAAGGGTAAAGGATTAGAAACTGTAGTCCATTTACAAGAAAATGTACTTCTGAAATATTTAATTAAAACTAACAGGCTGGAATTTTCTGTATATTAGGAAAATTAATGTCCCATGGGTTGAAAGTGCGACCTCCAATGGGTAATAATTAATGTCTGTGGCTTTAAGTATCACATTCCACCGTCAGAAATCGAATGCTTCAAGGGTTGAAAATACAACCCGTGGAAAACTCAGCTTCCATCAGAGAATTTGGCTTTACTTTAAGGACACAAAACAGGTACGGCTGCAAGCCTGGCTTGAGGGAGAAAACAACAGGATACGGAAGACATGGATGTTTTACTTCCATAAAATACTGTAGAGATCCTTCTCCCCACAGGCCAGCACCCCCATAGCAGCGTTCCTAGGCCAATAATCTTGCAGGGGAAGATGACACTGCTTACAGGATTTTCCAAATTATTCAGGAACAAGTCCTGTTTCTCAAGTATAAAAATATACTCGGTCTGCAGCAAAACTGTGTATGTAGTGTAAGTGTTTATAACATTGCTCTCTCAGTGGATAAATATTTATATATACTATATTTATTTATATAGATAAAAGGCTTCCCTTCAGCCTATTCTGCCTCAGTTAAGAATTTGGCAAAGCAGCAACAATTAGGAACGAGATGGACAGTGTTAATTAAACAAGTCAACTGTTGCACGACTTTCTGAACACTAAGAAAAATAACACAGTTCTGCAGATTGTTTTAGTGGCTTCAGTGGACAGAGCTAAAATTCTTCCCTTTTGTAAAGGGATACAAGGAGCATGGAAAAGTTGCAAGCCTTGATGTTTGCAAGCATGAAGAAGATTGCAAACTTTCAAAATAAAGTATAAATAAGCCATTTTTTTTTCCCCTCCAGGAAAACAGAGATTCCTTATTACTGAATATATTCAGTATATTATTTTTCATACTATTATCAGAGGACACGACAAACTCTAACTGAAGATCTTTTGCAGTAAACTATTTTCAAGAGTTCTAAGCTGTCAGCTTTCCCTGCTTTCTGTGTCTTGCAGAACATGAAAAAAAGGCAGGAAAACTCCTGCTGTGAAGCCCTTTTAATAACCCAGCAGAGGGAACTGTGGGACGGGCATCAGCGATGCCCTGGCACCCACAATCCCATGCTAACGGCGAGGCAAGTAACTGCCTGAGACTCCTCTGAGGTTGGATATTCAGGGGCAAAGTACTCATGAAAACACATCTCCCTCCGTCCAATTATGAATGACATGGCAAAGAAAAAGTATTTCAGTCAAAAATCTTACTCACCTGGTTGGAGTCACAAACTGAGTAGGGGTTTGTCCCTTAGAATGATAAGAAAATACAAGTTTTTTTTATCAAATCATTGTGTTTATGTGGCTAATATGAATGCTTATTTAACAACACTCTGGGGTGTGCAGCGAGTGAGCTGGAATAGGCTCTTACTTTTTTTTTTTTCCTCTGCAACTTTAGTCCACATTGTCCTTATTAATTTCATTTCATTTTCTTTTACTGAGTGCTCAAAGGCAATTTGCATAAGAGCCCATTATAAATTAGATCTGTTTAATGGCACACTCATCTCATGGCTATTTAATTTCACTTCCTCGTATGTCTACATGATATAATATTGCTCCGTCCCCTGGAAGCTAGTTAGTACACTTGCAGAGGTAGCCACGCCAGGGAGAACTGCTCCTACCCAAGTAGAGAGTAGCGAGGCTTCTATTCTTATTTCAGAGGGTCGTCTGTCACTTTAACAGTAACAATCTGCTCTTCTTTTTTGAATACCTCATGTCATTTGGATCCACAACGACCGAATACCTATCAATCTTTATAACTCAGCATAACAAAAGTTGGCTCATAAACATGATATAGCAGAATACATTTGCAATTTTCAGGAACAGATATTATGAAAACCGCATTTTAACCAAATACCCTGTTGTAATCTCTTGCTCTCAGTGCTATTATAATTTGTTCTTATCTCTTCCTCCTTACATTTAATTTAAGGTTTCATGTCCATGAGTCTCAGGAATTTCTTGGCACCGACAGTTCCTACATTATCAGAAGAGGCATGAATACAATGATTATAAAGCAAAGGTAACAGGGGAAAAATGTATTAAACCCTAAAATCTCATTAAACCTTCTATAGAATAGGTATTTATACAGAAGCCAAAATGACAGAGCAAGAAGGAAGTACAGGAGGAGGTATTAAAACACCAGTTCTTATGAGATTTAAAAGAAAATGTTACATGGCATTTTAAAGAACAGATAAATCCCAGATACTAAGTAGAAGGATGTCAAACCTTTGTGGAAATATTTGCTAAAGATAAAAGAACTGATTCATTTGCATGGAGATCATTTCAAACATCTTAAGATTGTTATTTGAGCGTGGAAGTGAAAGAAAAGGTAAGGCCGAGCTCAGAGGGCTAAAAACTTTTAGAAGAAATTGGGATAGACAAGAAGTGGTGAATAGTCTTAAACGTGGAGTAAAAGTGGGTGAGGAACAGATGGGAAGGATCTGAAATGATGAGTAAGGTGGTATCAGCAAGGAATGCATCACAGGGGAAAAAAAAAAACCAACAAAACACACAACAAACCAAAATGAGGCATGGGATTTGCTATAACCTGCCTGATCAGAGGCAGCACCAGCAGCAGAGATGAAAGAACATCAGACTTATTACAAAATGAACTAATAGTCCTTGGACCTAACCCACATGGACAAACTGACACATTAACTGGAAAAGAAGATGTTGCACAACACTGTGTAGTCATGTCGCAGGAACGCGCCGCACACGAGAGCGAAGGACAGCTTTCCATGCTGTGGATGTGTGTATGGAGATGAGGAGATGGGTAACTAAATGACAGCTGAACAAAGGAGAATAAGTGGGTCATGAGAAACATCGGGGTGTATGGAAAAAAAAGAGATGGTTAAGGCTCCAGAAGTCAGTAGCAAAACTCTAACCTCCATTTGCCTGAAAAGGAAGTTTTTCCAAGAAGAATTGAAACTTCTGTTTTCCCTGCTAAACAAGTGATCTACCTACCTATGAGATTCACACCAGAAAAAACAATTCCACTATGAAATAGAGCTAATACAGTAACTCCCACCATGTCCATAACATACTGGTTGACAGTCTTAAGGTGGGTGCAGTAGAGAAGTAGGCCAAAAACATAGGCTCTGTCACAGCTTTCTTCTGGGATGTTCAAAGCCCCCTTCCCAAACTCATCGTTCACCCAGACCCAAACAGCACTTGTAGAAACACTGACATCTTAGAAAAGAAAGGAATAAACAGTTGAGATGGGACGTCAAGCGCTGGTGACTCACAGACAGAAAACTATACACATGGGCAGATGGAAACCATCTCCCACATCGCACGATGGCAGCAGGGGTGAGGCCAGGAGAGCACTATGCCCAGACTGCAGATGATGGGCCTGGGAGTTTCTGTTTACCACGTTACCTTTTCTCTCTGCTCTGGTGTACCGAAGAGATACAGACAGATAATGGGGAACAGGCTGCAACCCAAATCTGCATCTTTTCACACAAGGCTGGCCAGGTGTTTTAAGAGCTATTTCAATACGGTGGCAGCCAAGCCTCCTGAACCTCCAGGTTGCATTAGAGGCTTCAGATGTGGCTGAGAGGGGTCTGTCCTCTGCTCTCCAGCTGTTCCCCACCCCAAACCAGGATCCCCATCCCCACAATCCCCAACACTTTTGACAAAGTGATGTTGTGATGTTCCGCCATCTGACAGACACTGAAATTGCTGACTCTCCCCAAGACACTGCGTCTATCCCTGACCCTCACAGTTGTGCTTGTCTCCAGATACCAAATGTTCCCTCAAGCCCTTTTGCTACTGTACACACCCGTCTCCAGAAAATTGAAATCTTGCAATACCAAAATAGGCTGTTCCTTCAGCCAAACCACTATCTACACAGCAGCACCACAGCCCCTCTTCTGCTAGGACCCTGACACACCTCTCCGACTGGCCATCTCTGGTCAACCCACCCCTTGCGTGCCAAGCCAAGGAGACTCGGAGCAGGGGAGGAGGATGCAGATACCTGCTGTTGTCCCTCTGATCACGAGAGGCATTTTGCTTCTGCCGTTTGCGAGGACATCAGGCAATGAGCGGCTACACATGACGAGTCCCCTGCACGCCCACAGCCCCGTACTCACAGCTTGCCAACGCCATCTCTCATTCCTCTTTCTTTTTCAGGCTCGCCCATGCCCTACGTATACTGAAGAGCAGACCACAAGCCTTTAAGCCCCACATCTCCTACAGTGTTTGGTATCTTGCAAGGAAGTCCTTCAAAACTAGTTTTCCAGAGCATATCAAAACCACTTTTCCTAAAATCATTTAAACCAATGAAATGTTAAATCAATTATTCATGCAAATACTTTTTCCATCTCTCTTTTTTGTAACCAAGTTTTCTTGGCAATGATAACATTTCACAGAAAAAAAATAACAAATATTCTCTTTGCTTGCCAAGATAATTTTACTAAGCTTGAATCCGATTTCATTGAGGTACGTTATTTATGTTTTATCTTGAGGGAAGCTGCCTATTAAGTTAGTAGCAACCGTGTCCTTTTGCTTATGATACGGTTATTACCAAGTTATCAGGAGTACCTTTAAGTTATTAGGGTGCAATGGCAAATTAAGTACTTTGCGTCATAATTAGCTAATGACTTTTGAATTATATTTTAATCATGTTTAAGATGGTCAGGTTTGCTGTAAGTACAGATAATGGAGGATAGAAGCAATGTTTATCGTTCAATACCAAAAGCCAGAAAGTAGCTAAACCGGTGGATGCACAACATCCCAAAGGCCATGATAATCTATATATTCAGAACACCAAACCCCTTTGGAGGCAGCAACATAAAAAAAAGTAGAACTTGTGTATTGGAATGTTAAAGTAAAAAGCAAAAATATATTAGCTCCGACCTACTCTCCTTTGAGCCTGTCAATTTTTCTTAAAAAAGACACGCTAGCAATGCCCATCTTCAAATCCCTCCCGATAAACCTGTAAATGTAAATTCCACAAAGAGAGCACTATTAAAGCAGTTTAGAGAAAGGGACCAGAGCATTTCCCTTTCAAAAATCTGCATGTTGCAGAAAACCCAAACAACCAACAAAAACCCCTTCTCAGAATGGGGGAAATTCTTTTGATGTATTCCTTCATACATCATTTGCCTCTCAGCTTTCATGAATTTCATTCAAATCACTGTTAGCTCTCAGTATTTCCTCTGTACCCTCAAGAGGGCTCAGCATCAAAATTCCATGTACAAATCATTGGAAATGAGGAAACACTCCATGAAATCCTTTTGAAAAGTAGCAGTAGAAGGAGTTCTGGATCCAAACCCAACAGATAGCCCAGGTAAGCACATATGGACTATGCAAGAAGTGCAACATTATCACTGACTCTGTCCCTTTCCCTTGGGAAACAGACATCACACATGGTATGCCTGGAGCTGTGCCTCTATGAGAGAGAATCACTGCAATGAAACCATGATGAATCAAGCTTTCCAAGATCTTCCAAACTCTGACAACTTAGCCAGAATTCCTGTCTGTGTTGTTTTGTTAACTGCTGCCTCCTCAGAGTGTAAGAACAACACGTTTCCATAGACAGGGTAGAAACACACTTGCCCTTCCCTCTGCAAGAGTTGCACAAACTCTTCCTGCATTGCAGCCCACAAAGGCAAGTGGTTGTACAACTCACCTCAGTGAGCTGTACAGGGCATCCTACGGGGACTGTTTCTCAAGAGAGACAGAGGCCACTTCTACATTAAAGCCTAAGAAAAAGCTTCCCATTAACACATAAAATTCAGAGAAAGTGCTTCTAAAACCTTTAGCTGCTAACTATGGTGAGCCTGTGCCCCGAGAAAACACCGTCCTCCAGAGCCTACAATGGAATGAAGGATTCCCAAATGTCCTTCGCTTGCTTCTCTGCTCTCAAGAAATACCTAATAAAGTCACTTGCAAAGTTCGTAACATCCTCTTCAAGTGCAGTTCACGCAGAGGACACCAATTTGCTCCCACTAGCAGCAGAAGCCTGTAAAACAGATTAACAGATTTCAACGCTGCTGCTGAACTTGCACTGTCACAAGACAAATTTGCCAGGGAGGGTGGAAAGGATGTTCAGCCTGCTTTTTTTACAGCCATACAAGAATGAACGAAGGGGAAAAAAACCCTACACATATAAAGAACATTATTCAAATAGTCAAAACAAGCTTCACGAGTTAAGATATGTCAAATATTAGAGATGCTCCTGCAATTTTCATTTGCAAACCTCCCTCTGCATGAAACACTTCAAGGTTGGTCTCCAATGACCTACCGTTTTCCCACAGCACCCTCCTTGCATCACACAAGCTGGGGGGAAAGCCAGAGATGTACAGTGTAACAGACTGTTGCCCATGTGACCCCCTGCTTCATCTGTTGGAAGAGTAGGAGAAGGTCTAATGGATGAGGAAGGGAACACAGGTAAGGCAGATGGGGGCTGCCCTGGAGAGATGAGCTCTGTCCCCACGTGTGCCAGATTTCCTGTGCAATGCCTCCGCTAAATATGCCTGCCTTATTTATTTTTTTGAGCTCCTTTGAGTGAAGCAAGAAGGTACTAGACTAAGGAATGCTGCAAAGAAAGCATGCGAGAATGACTCTTCAGAACAGGATTCGAATAATATGCAGAAAATACAGCCCAAGGACACACACTGAACTGAGGAGGAACAGGAGATGCTGATGACCTGTTTAGTAATTAAGCACCACATTTCTCTGTGCGCAGCAGCAGGCAATCATGTATTGGAGATGCTATTACTACACATACACCATGAAGATGACAAACTAAGGTTGCCCTGGCTGCCCTGATAACGTTCTTTTTCTATAAAGTGGACTTTAATTGCAACGAGAGAAGCTGCAAGGCCAGCTACACAGTAACACATTTATTACACTTCTCTCAAATGTCTGTGTTTTGCTTTACTACTTCGCTCACCTGCTTACAGATTCTTCCACCTAGGCCAAAAATGGTACTTCCAGGCTACCATCTCAGATTCTACATGCTTTGAGAAAGGCAATCTAGGTAGCTTTAGAGCGTACACAACAGAGGCAACAAAGGTGTGGGTGTTATGAGCACAAAATTTAGTATGAGAAACAAAGGACCGTACACTGCTCTTCCTTTGATTAACTCTAACTTATATACATTACAATTACATTGCTGTGATTCCTACTGTGGACACACAAATGTGCCTGCATAGAGAGACTTGTTTATACCTGTATAGCTCTTTCCCATACATTTACATGTTTAACTGCTTCCACGCTAGAGGTTGAAATGATTTAAGCATTTCAGTTAGTAGGAAAATCACACCATTAACCAAATCAGTTCATAAAAAAACCCTGTGTGCTAATCAGTTAAGAGGACTGGAAAGTCCACCGAAAACGTTTTAGATGGTGGCTCTGAGCAATAAATAACGCTTAATTCACAGGCTAGAAATGCCAAAGCCACACCTGCCCATTCTGCTGGTGGTAGGGGTGATAAAAAACACACAGATAACATTATTTCCATTGACAAACTTTACATACACAAAACAGCGGCTTTATTGTTTATTAAATTAGATGCTGTCATGGTGTAATCATCCCTGCAGCCATACCAAAGCAAACAGTATGTCAGATGTATTTCCGTGGAGGAAGTAGAGAGAGAAGAAAAACTGAGATACAGTACAGCTGCAATATAGCCCCATGTGTAGTGGCATAAGGAATAGCTAACCCGTGTATGTGAAAACAGACACTGTAATTGCAGACAGTGAAATCCTCAAACACACCACATGACAAAACTAAATGTTACACCACGGTGCCTTTAATACACAACAGCCAGGATGTGATTCACCTGCCTAAATCCGGGTGTCTGATGCCACTTGATATGCTCTAGGACATCTCTGGGACTCCCAAAGGGCTGGGGGATGGCACAGGGACACTACTGCAGGCTCGTGCTCTCCTGGAGCAGCCACAGGAGTCCAGACAGGAACTGTGCATGGGCACTAACTACCTGCTCGTGATAAGGTGAACATATCCCGCTCACAAAATGACTAGAAACCAACTGTGCTGAGACCTGTATATTAAATAAAGTCTAACACTATTCTCCCTCGATACTCATTTCAATAGAAAAATCAGGGTTTATTAAATACAACAGTAAATGTATATGATATGAAATTGTGATCAAGAGTTTGTAGTGTTCTAAAAATGCTTCGGAATTTGTAATGGTTAATTTATGCACCATTTTACCCCAGAATTCAGGTTACTCTCACACAGAGGAGCTGCCTGTTCTTAGCATCTTCCTAAGATGTAGCTTTACCAGAGGAAGTAGAGAAGAGCACCACCCAAAGTCGCATTATACTACAAAAGTGTTAGAATCCCTATTTCCTAAACCCAGGCAGTCAGCCTCAGGTATTTTAGCAGGGTGTTGAAGTGAGCTGACTCTGGGATCGAGCCACAGCCAAAGGACAGACACCTATGGAGGGCAGCCCAGCCCACCTCCACAGGACTGGACCTCATTCCACGTGTGCTCCATGCACCCCTGCACTGGTGAATGTGCAGCTGAAAAATTACAACAGCTCTGTCATGTAGCAACCAATAAATTCTGCACGCAGGCAAACAAGAGGGAAACGGTCTGTGGAGAAACAGTCAAATAAGCATAATCCCATCAGTCTGGAGGATGTACAATAGCAAGGATATATATCTTACATCTGTTGTGATCTTCCTGGTAGAAACCAGCACAATCCAAGTGTCAAAATTTCCCTGTGGCAATTCCAGGCTTCCAATAAACAATAAGATGCCTACCAAGCTGAGCACTGCCTTTAAACTAGCAGAAAGATGCTGATCATGGAGCTGCTTGAGTCTGTACATTTTCCTGATTTCATTCACTTCACTTTGAAGCCTTTCTCTAAAAAGACAGAAGCAAATTTAACTACACTTGGATTCCATAAAGGGGAAAAAAAGGTGCCATGGCCTAAGGGTCTTTCCACACTGCACCTGCCCTTGTCCCCAGACACCGGTACCACTGCACAGCTCTCCTTTCAGTAGATTAAATTGCAGTTGCACTAATACTGAAAAAAACCCTCATCAACAACCACCACATACGAGTCTCTTACAAACAAGAAGGAGGGAAAAAAAAAAAAAAGCTAACAATTTAGTGAGAGAAATCCCAAATTTCAAAACTACAGTTGTTTAGAATAGTGCAAGTTCCAACGCAGGCGTTTGCAGGGACAGAAAACTGTTTCAAGAAGTTCTCCTCCTCTTGGGGCTTGCTGAAAAGAAAACATGTTCCAACAACCTTGCATTACTCCCTCCACTTGTGCAGTTACTTTTTCTGATACTGTTTCCTCTGTATCTCAATGTAACAAAAATTTAACTTTGCAGAAATTCAGGTGTTTTGGTAGATTTCTGATTTTTTTTTTCCCCTTGCATCACCACAGGCACAGATATAATTGTTTTCTCCTATCTGTACAGGAGATCTACAGAACCACATTATCAAAAAGTACAGAAGCCTGAAAATAGTTTGGGATAATCAAGAGCTGCACTGTTTGATCAAAGCTCTCCACTTCTCCAGAAGCCACTGGTGTTACAATAAATAGTTGGGGGCTATAGGAAGATTTTGATTATTTTGCATTGCCTTCCTAAAAAACTACTTTTTGAGAGTTTAGAGGCAGGCAGAAGCCAATTAACACCGCAAAAGGAAGTATATCTGGAGAAAGATAATGTCTTAAAACAACCAACTCTGCCTATGGAGCCAGACCATCAAACTCTCTTGTTAACCACCACATGCGCAGAAGTCTGTGTTTATTTGCCTTAACTAAGCAGTCCCATGGTGGAAACCTACGGTGCAGTCCTTGGCCACCAACGTTTGCACCCAGCTTTTCTTCCCCCAGTGTATATACCACAAGATGTTGGCCAGAAATAAATAAATAAAATAACCACAGGAGGCAAAACGGACCCAGGCGTCCAGTTGCGAAGCAGAAGGCAGAACCTGCTGCTAAGCACCAGCTTTGTGATGGCTTTTAACAGGAAGGAGAAGGAACTTGAGGTCAGACTGAGCTCTGTAATATTACCACTGATGTTGCAGTGATATGGCCAATTAGAAAAACAGCAAGGCAACAGAGATTTACTTGCAGCTGCCCATCAGATACTTGCCCCAAGCCCTACTGCTCATCAGTTGTGCCCATAAGCCCCAACTCCATCCCTGCATCCAGCAGCCTGTGCAGAGCTCCAGTGGGCAGCAGCACTGCAAGCACACTAGCAATGTTTGATCTTTGCTGCCTCTAACTGCCACCAGCCACTACCTACCTGCTTTGCTGTTAAAAGACCTCTGGCAGGAACATGCCCCAGGGATTTACACTGCTGTAAGGAAGGAGAAAGCCTGTCACATCTATGCCAGCAAGGCAAGGGCAGCTAGCAATGGCTTTGAGGGCATCAGTAAGAAGTGTTGACTAAGAATCATAGAATTGATCTGTTTGGAAGAGACCTTCAAGATCATCAAGTCCAACCATTAACCCAACACTGTCAAGTCACCACTAAACCATGTCCCTTAGACTTGAGTCTCACAAGAGACTGTCAAAAGGAATGGGCATTTCTCCATTGTGCTTCAAGAGCTGGTTGATCTACATGGAAAATTCCCTGCTAAATAACACTGAAGGACACAGAAACAGCCAGGGTATGACTGTGGATAGCAGCTCAGGCTTCTTTGCAGGATCAGAGTCAGACAATACACATTTGCTCCTTAGAGTCTGTGATCACAGGCAAAACTAAATTCCATATCTGATTTTGGGAGCACATCACTGGCTTATTTATAATCAGCAGAGACTTATACAAGACAAAGAAGGGGGTTCACTTCAACCTCTGAAGCACCAAAAGCTGACAGAAACGCATTCCTGCCAGCTGAACCATGCGGAGTCACTTCTTACCAGGACGACTGGCACCACCCACCCTCCCACTCCTCCCTCACCAGTGCAAGTGTTTTGTTACTACGGCAGAATAATATTGGGACAGTGATGAGGAAAATAAACTCTCTCTGCTATGATGGACGTGCCCTCATTTCAGACATAGATTTAGTCAGCAACATGCTACAACAGACTTGACCTTTATCAGGACTAGATTTCACTGACTGTTTTTTTCAGGACCTCACCCCATTTATTTTGTTCTGTCCGCAGCCTCTGCAATTTCCAGCTGATAGAGCTTTCATCACTGCTCACCTTTCCCAGCGGAAGCATGCTGCAAAGAAAAATATTCAGGCATGCAAGGCCAAGGGACAGAGTCCTTCCCGAGGTCCTTCATAGCAATGGAAAGGGCTCTTTGAAGAAACACTCCTGGAGGAGCTGCAGCCAAGCTGTCCCAACAGGGAACAGCCTGGAACCCCTCCAGTAGAGCTTCAGCAGGCTAAGGGACAAGTTCAGAGAACAACATGACTAATTTTTCTTCTCTGAATGAGAACTGTGCTACCAGCTTTATGCTTTGTCGCATGCTACAGAAGCCTGTTACATGTTCTTCATCACTCCCAGGGTCCCTTCATGTTTGTCATGTTTTCAGGACTTAATAAAGAGAAGGAAGAAGGGCTCACACCTCTGATTTAGCTACTTAGCATTTTAATAAGAAACAAAATGACACGCATGGAAGCTGAACACAATTGAAAGTCACAGCCACACCAGCTGTTGCTGTTTGCAAACCAATGCTTTATGCCTTGTAATGACACCAGACAAGCAGTGACTTCCAATAGCATCCTTTTCACCTTTCCTTTCGTTCAGCCTACCAAAGAGAGAAGCACGAAACATACCTGATTAGTGCTTTTATTTCTGCTTCTGAAGTGAGGAGTTAAATGCTCACCTGGAACCAGAGCTCTGCGGTCCGGACAGCAGCATCCGTTCAGTTTTGGAGAGCTACATCATTAATCCAAAGCAGAAGTGGGAAAGTGCGATTGTAGCTCTGCTGATGAGTTTATCGGGGTTAGCTACTGAGCAAGAAAAGGCTGGTATGAAAGGCATGGCCCAAGGCCCAGCTTTATGAAGCAGCAATATTAGAAACGGGGAAAATGAGAACGCCTGATAAAAAGCGGAGCCTCCAAATACACTTGAGCTACAGAAAAGTGGCAGTTTATCTCCTCTCTCTCTCTCTCCCATGAGTTAGGTCTTCCATAGGAGAAATACAAGCACTCACTCCTGCCACCACTCCCCGAGCTTACACCCTCCTAGAAAAACATTTACCACCACCTCCCTACAGATGTGTCTCCTCGGCACCAGAAAGACCAATACCATCGTGGGGCTCTCCCCCATGGCAGCACGCTGGGGCTGACAGGACTCCCTGTGGCACTACTGCAGTGGGGCTGGAAGCTGCCATGAGCAGGGGTATGGCACAACACCTTCATCAGGTTTTGGAAGGCCAGAGGGAAGATTAACATTCAGGGGAGCTTGTTCACAGGTAAATCTAGTAAAGTAAAATGAAACCTTAAAGGATGAAGACACTGTTTTTGAGAACTTCAGCAAGACATGAGAAAAACCTATTTAAAAGTCAGACACTGGCATACGAGGAGCCAATCATGACGGGCAGAAAGATGTTTAGAAAAATAGAAGAGGAAAATAAACACAGGCTACATGTTTGAAAACTACACATGCTGTCTGCTCTTTATATGCTTGATGGTGACTTCAGTCACATGCAGCTGTATCCACAGCACTCAGAGAACATCACCTTATTGTTTCAAACAGAATATGAGCAGCTTCATGTGACAAGCTCCAAGTATAAAATTAAAAAAAACCAAACCCAACCAAAAAAAAACCCAAAAAACAACCAACCCACAACAAACCTACAAAACAAACAAGCATTTTTCTAAAACTCTGAAATTATACTGCTAGTAACCTAGAATTTAACAGCAAAAGTGAGTAAACAATAGCTTTTGAGGCTGGGGAAATTACCATCATGGTGTTATCTAATGTCTCCCCAGAAGTCAAGAATTATGACTAAACGCTTCCAACACAGATATAGCCTGAAATTCTATGTCAGAAGTATGTCCAATTGCATTTGGCAGCCCTTAGTCAAGAGAGAGGCTGACTGTAATTGGATGAATATTTGAAGTGCTTCATTATTCATGTAGGAAGGCTAGGTAAAAAGTGTTTTGTAGTCCGAAGACACTGGAGGGTGTGCGTTATTGGGTAATAACCAATTAGGAACGTTGACAGCACTCTGCCTTTAGGATCACCCTGGCCAAAAAAGCACCTGGGTGTATGTTGTTGTGAAAAGGCACACACACCCACTGCCTACTGCTCAGTTTATTTAAGCAAACCTTTCACCAGAGGAAATGGAGGACACCCCAAAGGATACGAGTTTGACAGCTCAGCTGCATTCAAAAATACTGCTTCTTCATTCTTCCCTTTGCCCTCCAAAAATAAAACTTTTCAATAGCGCTTCCAAGTTAATTGTACTACTGGCTATTGGAAAAAAAACCCCAATTGATCTAATCTCTATTTTACTGCATAGCTACCAAAGAGCAACACCCTTATTATTTACAGTAAGGCAACACTGACAGCAAAAGATCAGCTCCTAAGCACAGTCTGGTAAAAAACACCACTATGCCATTAAGAAAATACTGTAAACCTCAGAACAACAGAAATCAAAGCTCTTCCTTTCATACTAGTCTAAGAAAAACATCCAAATCATTAATACAGCCATATAAAAGCTTTCAAAAACTTCAGTACTTAAAAAATAAAAATTTTGACACTTGGTCACAAGAACCAGAAATTCAACACCAATTCAGCTGATAGAGCACGTCCAACCCTTTCCTACCTCCCAAAACTAGGCTAGAATGCATTGATAGTACAAACACTGATTTTTCTTTCTGCCTTCATTTCCTTTAACAACAAACAAATAAACAAAAAGCAAACCTGAAAGTTTGTATTCCAATGAAAACCAGAGCAATTTTGTATGAGACGCCTGACAGGGCTTTTATACCTACAAAAGAAACATTCAAAACTTTTCCCGAACAATTTGCTTGTTTCAAACATGTAAAATACAAATTCAGTTTGTTGCAAGGAGGGAGGAATGTATCAGTTCTTCTGTAGCTCTCATTTCTGGCTTGGATCATATTTAGCCTGTCCTGTGGCACCGAGAGTAGCACAGCTTTTTCTCTGAAATCCCCTGACCGGCAACTCCCCCCCTCCCCCCACATCTCACGGACGATGATGTTTTGATGAAGCATCACGCACAGACCCTCGAGATAATGGATTCCATGGGATACACTTAAAAGATCATTTTTCTCTTTTGTATTGACTGCGTGCGCTGCTCTAAGACAGGAAGGGCTTTCATTTTTTATGTAAGCTGTAAGACCCCGAGGGCCCTCTAAACTGTTTAAGAGGGATCAATTTTCAGATGAGGAGCAGGGGCCCGGCAGACCTCCACAGTTTGGAGCTCCTCCTTCCCCTCAGATCCCCGACAAGTTTGGACGAAGCTAAACCGGCTCCCAGCAGAGCCGCTCTCTGGCACGGCGGAGCTTCCTACTGTTTAGGATTTGTGGTTGGCGCTCGCACAGAACTATAATTCATAGTATGCATGCAGGGAACAAAATATGAAACAAAAAGTTTCGCAGAAGCGAAATAATCACTACTGCTGATGGAGATAAACAGCAATAGAGCTGCTAAGCAAAGCAGTCCCTGGCACTGGTGGAACAGCAGGAAACCACTACCCCGTGACAAGGGTTTAACACACTGACATAGTTGCGATTACATCCAGGCAACCTAACAAAACAAATTCATTGTACGGCAGAAAAAATATTTCCAATTCAACATTGCAACATTTATTTTTTAATTACAGCACAAAGAAGACTTTTGGGGTGTGGAAGGACATAATCCATCATTTGCTCTGAAGTGACACGGTTATGGCAAGGGCTGCGCATTACAACTTTCTACTCCACAATAAGTAGCAACAAGCAATTTCTTAGGCAAGGAATGCAAAGGGTTTGGGTGTGGTCCTGGGAGATGCTGCTTATCCCTCCATCTCCCTCCGTGTCAGCAGAAGCCGAAGGCAAGCCACATGTTGCTGCACTGGGACTTCAACCACTCCTCCTGTTTCACGTGTGTGTCACACAGTTTGTGACAGCTCTCTACCTGCAACCTGCCTCATATGAAAAGAGCCTTTACCATTCAACCATGGTCTGTGCGAGAACACAAATACGATTTTTAATTAAAAGGAATGGAATTTTAATAGGTCACTTAAAGAACAATTATATCTACCATTTGACTGACAGGCATGTCACATTTTAACATGTGAAAAACCCACTGGGGTCTAAAAGGTAGAATTAATCTTTATAAAATGATGAACTGCTGAAGCATACCCCATTGCATTTAACACTGCCACGCTCAACCTCATCTTAGGAGCAAAACCCCTGTAATTTCTCTGTTACTTTTACCTTTTTAATCCTTCAGAAACAGAAACGTAATTCACGGAAACTGAACTGCCAGTGTTGCTCTCCTTCACCACCTGCCTGTTCTGCAAAATGCAGCAGTGTGTAGAAATAGAGAAGATAGGTCCTCAGTAATTAGCTTGGGTACCAGATGTGGCACAGCTGAGTTAGCTGGAAGCAGGATGAATGAGTCCAGGCGAGTGTCGCACTGCATTGCTTTGAGCACCTGAGCTAAACCCAGTGTCTGCTCGCGCAGCACTGCACACGGGAAGGACTGGGTGGGAAGGTGACCATGAGCCCACTGCTTTCCTACAGACGTGCCCCTACAAAGCATGCCACAAGCAGATACGAGCTCAGCTTAAATGCTTTCAAGCTGTTGCAGGACCCCCTCGGTTCTCAGAAGCGGGCAGGAAGTGCCTTGAACGTGCCTAGAAAATTGTCCAAATGAGGTGCAGAGGGAACTGTGTTGGAGGAGTCCTACAGACCCAAGCTAATGTACACATCACGGATGGAAAAAGTTTATACGAGTACTGATTCAAAGACTCAGTGAAAGAGATCAATATCAATGAGTCTCAGAATACCCTTTCAACTGATGTCACTAGAGAGAAAGCATCATCTGAGGTATCTGTAAAGTATGCTGGCTGCTTAACTATTCCAAGAAAGCTCACCATTAACAGGAGCCAGAAAAACAAGGATGTGTGGAGAGAAAGGTACAAGCAAGCAATGTGCCTTGATCTGGTCAGATAAAGATCACTTGGGACTTTCATGAGCTCTAACTACCTCCAACAGAGATAGAAAAGTGTAGATGAAAAATAAATTATGACAAAGCAATGAGGGAATTCAGATGATACAAGTAGAGTTGATGCTTAGAGTAGAATGAGGACAGAAAAAAGATACTGAAGAGCAAGAGTCAAAGAGACAGTGACATCCCAAGAGCTGTAGACTAAGGGAAAAGAAAGACTGAGAACAAAAGACAAAGGAGAAATAAAGCTTGCCAGATGGCAGATGTCTGATTATGACACTTGAATAAACTGCAGACCAGTTAAGTTAGAGGAAACATCCACATAACAGGAACTGGTGACATTCCCTTGGACAACACAGCTTTTGTGTGTTATTTGCATTAAAATGAGTGCAGATAACCCCTGGCTTCTAACCAGTTTTCACTATTTCCTATGCGACCTCTGTAAATACAGTCCCAAATGGTAAGCAGACATGTACATGTAAAACCCAGCCAGAAGGTTGATCATTACAAGAAAGAAGTAGGCCAGAAATTGGAATCTATATCCTAAAGCTCCAAACACACCCAAGAGATGGCTGGGTGTTGACGGTAAAACTGAAAGCCAAATGCTTACTTCTTCTCTTACATACGTACTAGATGGCAATTTGCTTAGCAACTACACTGCAATTTATGAAAGACTAAGAGTAGAGTTTATATGGGAGCAGGATGAGAACCTACTGCTAACATACTGAGGTTCCTGCATGCAAGGTCAGAGTAAAGCAGAAGGCAAAACAAACCACTGAACCTCCAGACTATGGTTGAAACCTGGACCCTATGAGAAATGACCGATACCGAGAATACTTCAGTGCCACCTTGGTTTCTAATGGGCTTTTCCTTGTCAGACCAGCAAGACCCATAGACTCAGCAATGTTTTTCCTTCTCAAAGTATTTTCTTGGTCAGTTAGAATGAGGAATAGTGCTTGGGTGCCTTCAGCATGATTTATAAAGCCATGCTACTGGGTAGAAAAGTGCAAATGCTACAACAACAAACGGTTCCTCACTGACAAATTTCCATCCACAGAGCTGATCTCAAGCAGTGTTTGCAATGAAAAGATTCCTCACAGCACAGACCCTTCAACTAGTTATTGACAACCTCCCCTCTCCCTGGCTTACAACTTGATCCAACCCATACAACCTCACACAAGCCTACTGGGACAGGGATCTGTGAGCCATACTGACAACGTGGATATGGATTTTCTTCTCTCCCTTCAAGGAAGTGTTTGTTACTTCAAAGGATTACTAGCCTCAGAAATAAGGAGCTGATGCCTTTAGCTTTGTAACACTCCTGAATGTAGAAATTTATTCCCCTGAATATTTCCATCTACATTGTCATAGCCATGCAGCTGCAGTTAAACATGGCATGTACCCTGCGATATGAAGTCTGCACATCTGCTTTCTCTGTGTCTGTGTACACACGAAGAGTACTCTAACAATCCACCTTCTTGATTTTGATGTCATTTTATACATTTGAGTGTAAAAGCATTGAACAAGATGAAAACACTTTTACTGACACTTAGAACAGGAAGACATCATCTCCACGGCCCCTTTCAGTGATGACTCACCACCAGTTACTACTGACCACAGGATGTGAGAGCCTGCTAATCCGATCGTGCCATTTCTTTCACCGAGTCACCAGCCACAAGCAACAGCAATGACTTGCTGACCTTGCAAGTCAGACTGAGATTCAGAATATACTCATTGCAACTGAGGCGACGGTGATGACTGACCTGTGGTGATCATTATTTGAGGCAAAATTAGGTCAATACTTACCCTAAGTTCAATACACACACCTAGAGATACAATTAATCTTGGTTCAGCCAGGACCAGAAAATACCCCTCTGAGCTCTGTATTGACAGATGCGTGCTACAGAAGGCTTCTCTTTACAATATCAGTTGTGTAAATGCTCTAAATTTCTTGAAATAGGCTTAAAGAACACCATCATTCACAGATCTGTTTCAATTTCCCCCCAAGTTTGTATATGGGTTACACCAACCAGAACAGTTGTACTGCCTAACTGTACTGAGAGACTGGGCCTTGTGAATCAAGATCTCATTTGTCATTAATACTGATGATACCAATGTCACCAACTGTTTCTATCTGAGTTCCTGGCATCTATTAATATTTACACTTGGAGATAGTAATCTTTTACATTTTCTATCATCATCCCAAAGCATTTTACAAATTGCCTGTTGTTCACCTTGGTAGGAAGCAACCAAAGCTCAAAGTTAAATTGGTTATCTTGGGTCACAGAACAGGTCAGTGAGAGAAACAATCTATTTCCCTATCCCAAGCTCTCCCTTCCCCTTGCCATGAGACCACGCAGCAGTCAAATGATGAAATATAAAAGGTGAATAACTAGATGAGCAAGCCAGGATAGGTAACAAAGATTAAATTCGGCCTCTGCCAACTTCTGCCGCCTATTCCCCCCTGTCAGGAATGTTACAAAATATTAACAAACCGCAACCTGGTCCACTCAGGCTAACATTGATGTTGTTACTCTAGAAAGACCACCAAGTACCTAGAGATGTGCCTTTCAGAAAGATTAATTCAAATAAGGAGAATGGAAGATGTAAAAACACCCACTCATGTCAGTATTTGCTTAAGCAAAACCAAAAATGCTCATTAGTTAGAAAACTTTGGATTTATTTCTTTAAAGAATTAGCATCACATGGCAGCAGTTTGAGAGGTACTATCCAAGGTGACTGGGAAACTCATGATGGGGCTGCTCTTGTGGAGACATTACAGAGGGAGACCTACGCAAAGTGCAGAGCACCCCCACCACAACAGACCTCCTGCCGAACTAGAAGTCTCCAGCAAGGTGTTGCAACCTGCAGAAGTTTGAACTAAGGCCCATGTTGGTGTCTTATTTTGGAACTGGGCACAGTCTACAGACAACAGAAACTGCCAAAGCTCTGAAAGAGGTAGACAGCGCTAACCCACCTAATTCATTACACATCCTTGGAGGTCCACCAAGTCTTTCTCACAAACTGCTAAACAAGGCCAAGGACAGCCTGGGCATGCTCCTAAGCTATTCCACACTCTTGATGCAAAAGAAACCCTTAGCAACGATGAAAACGCCAGTGTCCTAACTGGATCCAAGTGTGTGAAATTTAATTTCCCTGAGGGCTGAGAGTGAAGATTGGGTAAGAAAACTGGGACACGAATGGATTGGTTCATATGAAAACCTGAAACAGCCCTGGGCAGAAATTTGGAAGTATTGTGAAATGCCGTATAAGAAGAATTCATCTCGTACGCAGGGAGTAACTCAAGATGGGAGATGTAGCAATGCAAAACAGATAACCCAAAAAAAGTTCTACAAAGGAATACATACAAGGTATTTAATGAAATCTTCCCATTCTATGGTGGGAATACAGGATGTGGCAATCCAGCGCCATGGTGTTACACAAGTACGTGCACCAGATGACTTGGACAGAACTAATTAAAAGTTCAGGTGCTTTGAACCTATGAGATAGACATCACTGCTATTGCTGATATCAGAGATGTCAGACAACTGATACTCCTATGATCAAAGTTAAACATCTACCCATTTAGTTCTGATAGTCAGCTGAGGTTGGCTTAGCCTGGTGCACAGTACCTTTTGGTAGATACCATGCAGACAGCATTACAGCTGAGAGATGTAGGAACGCCAGCTCCAAGCAAAGGGTTTGATCCTACTGTAAGATCATAACGTACTGAAAGGAGGAGAGGAGGCTGCTCAGGTTCAACTATCAGAACTAGCAGGCCTGTGCTTCCTCCGCTTATAATCAATCCTAATCCCTCAAACCACTTTCTACAGACTCTCTGGCGACCATGAGGAACAGTGGGACACAGCAGGCACGTGCCTCAGCTCACAGGGGAGCTAGGCTCCTTTAGCAGACCTTCAGCTTGCATCCTTCCCTGGAATAAAAGATTTGAGGCTTTTCCTGGGCAGTGAAAAGTAGGCCTATTTTCTTAAAAAAAAAAATATTCATTTGCAAAAACAAAATAATTAAAAGAAGCTCATTGCACTCAGGTCTTTAATAGAGAACCCTATGTTGCCAAGTATCATCCTGCAGATCTGGTAACTTACTGGTAGGCAAACCAAAGGTTGTTGAGAAGAGGAGGGCACGATCTAGTTCAGAACAGAACAAATTCCAAACCCACAAAACTCATCACAGAACAGAAGTAATTTCTCTCTCCGATTCCCACGGACACCATAACTACTGGTTGACAACTGGTAAATGAGAGGAACAATCTGTGTATGGGTGAATGCACCACAGTCTACAGTCTCAGTGGAGAGAGCTGCACAGAAGGACACCTGCCCCCTCCTCAGGCATTTAAAAAAAAAAAATTACCATTGCTGTCAGAAGACTGACCTTATGTTAGGTCTTCTTGGTAGATACACTGGTTTAAATTGTCTTTTCTTGCAGCCTAAGTCTGGCAAATTGTACTATTCAGCTGCATGAGGTCATATCTGTCTCACTGGTGGCTTGGGAGAACCTGAAGCCTGTTGACAAGTAAATAATCACATGGGATCTTCCTTGTGAATGCAGCAGGTTCTCCCTGCTCTGGAATATAACTGGGCTCCTTTGAATTCTGTGCTGTTGGGTTTTTAATGAATTTTTGGTTGGTTTTTTTTTTTAGCATTATTTCAGCTTCAGAATTTAACTTCTAGAATCACTCATTTCAAACGATGCATTAGATAAGCTGCTTGTCTCTTGGATTGCTTCACCATGTCAGCCTTTGGCCAAATCACAGACAGGCTCTGATTCTTTGGGTTCTTCAATCACAAGAGCACTGGAGAGAAGTCCTTAATAGTCTTCCTGTAGTAAAGGGCAATGACTGAGCATCAGTTGCAAGAGGCTTTTATAGTCTCACCTGGGTTCCTTTGGAGGCATGAATGGGTATTTGCCAGTAAGCTTTTTACGTATCAAGTCACAAACCAGTTTGGGGTATCTAACAAAAGGAATTATGGAAAATGATCCCTGCGAGCTACATGGCTGTACCTGTATTTTTTTAAAGTACTTTTTTAAAGTACTCTTTCCAAGTCCTTCTCCGCTGTCCAAGAAGGGAGAGGAGAGAGTCATACAATGAGAAGCTACTGAACACAACAGGAGAAGGCAGAGTACACTTGCTCCAAAGCAGAGTGCTCTATCAGGATAGGTCTCCTTCACACCAGCAGGTCACAGTGACTCCAAAGCTGTTGGTTTGGATAGCACCCTTTCAATCTCTCAAAGAAAGATGACTCTGGTACCTGGCCCACAGATGAAAGGTTCATTTTAGGCTTCTGGCCCTTAGACTACATGTAATACGAGTCAGGAGCCTAATGACTTTCATGTCTCAACCTGTTCAATGCTGGAGCCTGCAACCTATGCCTTGACTCATCCCTGGAGCAGTGCTCTTTCAGGCAAGATAATCAAGACCTTATTTTTCACAGACAACACTTCATATGACAGTAAGCCTCAGGAGCCTTCAACTCACCCAGAGATACCTGTGAGCCCCTGCCTTAGTTTGGATCTCATTCACATATGTGATACTGGTAGAAGAAAGCTTGCAAGCAATGCTGACCCAAACTATGGATTAACTAACACTGACAAAGATAGACTGTAGATACAGGCTGACTGAGTCAGGCTCCAAGGAACAACTTATATTAAGGTCCAAATATTACTGGGAAATTTGTATCCAGCACTCGCCAAATATATATATTTATATACACACACCCCATGAAAAAAAGTTAAGGTAAAATCTTACAGAAAAGACCCAAGCTACTATATCACGATTACCAGCTTTTTGCTTCATGCCATTGCCTTGACATCCAAATGAGTTTAGTAATTGCTCTTTTGAAGCTGCTAATGTTAAAACAAAAATAAATAAATAAATTAAAAATCCTCAAGTTCTGGAAGTGGCTGGGAATTCCAGGTTCTAATAGCTATGCTGGAAATATTCACTCATCAAGGGGTTCAAAAGACACTTACTGTTAGAACTGAAACACAAACACATGTCAGAACAACTTGAAACAGAATGACTATAACTCAGAGTTTGGGTTTTCTTTAAATTATGTTTGAAGAATTTAAAATGCTTTATTTATTCAACTGACTTTGATACTACAGGCATAGCTTCCACTTTCAAGTGCTACAATGTTCAGCTGAATGCAGAATACATTAAGCTTAAATTCCACTGCCACCGTACACAATTATGAAAGACATTTTAGTGCTTCTTCACTTAAAAGTAATATGCTGTCCTGGTGAATTTGACATGGAAACAGAAGCTGCATGTATTAACAGCAAAAGCCTCTCCCACTGCACACACAACAGTTTCAGACACCATCACTACTCCAACTACTGAAAAAAATGCTAAGCGATCACAATTCCTAGTAGCTGAACACAAGCAGATCCTAAACCAAGTTACCTAAAATGATAGATTTGGTTTTCGAAGAACAGTTCAAGTTTTTCCAGACATTGCTTCAGTCTCTCCTGGCAGACTTTGTGCTTGGCATGGCTTCCACTACTTCCCTCTGAGGAAGGGGAGGAGGCTGCCATAAGAACGGCCAAGTGCCCAGCTGTTTCTCTTTCATATGCCTTCATTTACTCTTCCTCTAGCCCTGTCAAGCTCCCACTGTCAGTAGCACTACTCCAGTCACACCTAAAACTGTGTAGGCAATGCTGCGGAGGCAGTAGCCCCAGTGACACTCATGACAGAAGCCACGAGGTGTGCCTTCTTCCCTTCTGAAAGGCAAGACAGAGCTGTGGGAGAAGAAACTCGAGTGACAAAACCATGACGGTAATACCAGCTTCCCTCTGGAGCAGGATCAGGCGGTGAAGGGCAAGATATAGACTAATACCATGTATACAATCAACACCTGCTAACTGATACCAACTCCTAGAATTACAGCATCACTACAGCGTTTAGCTGCCATCACCACCATGCAATATCCACACATGCTGTGTCCAATGTGCTGTTGTTTTCTCTTTAAAGTTGCACTCTTATTTCGTCTACTCCGCACGCACCACTTGCTCACGCATGCAGAAGTTTTCTGCTTAATACCAGTAAGCTACCAGAGTCACAATGTTTCAGAAGGTGTGTGAGTTAAGAGTCTAATTATTTGAAAAGTCCTCAGGTGCTATAAAAAGTATTCAGTTAATGCTGTCCTAGATTTGTTACATACCACCTTGCCTTTACCTCAAGTGACACATCAGAGATTGCACACTGATAGTACAGGAGAGCAGTTCTGCTCCGAAAGAAACAAAACAAATACCCCAACACCCCCACCTTTGGACTTAAAAGCAGCATTGCTACAGTTTTTTAAGATAATAAATCACAGAATGGGTGCCCTGGCATAAATCTAGAATTCTAGGTGGTAGAAACTAAGTGCTCTTTACTATCAACTTCATTTTAGTGTTTTAATACACACAGGCAGGGATCTGCAGAAGCACCATTTGTCTGAAACATAGTGGAGCAGGGAACAGAAGTCAGTCTCTAACCTCCTATGAACAAAGAAACTTAATTTAATTTTGAAACAAAAGGAACTAAATTTATCATTCTAAGAAGAGCCCCAGGATGTCCAAGCATGAAATGGAAGAAAAGGAGTTGCCAAAGACATGCAGAACAAGCTTTTTAAAGTTACCTGGAATCGGGATATTTTGTAAGCGTGGCCAAGCTGCTGGTATACATGTGCCCACCCACATCAATGTGAACTGGTGCGTTGGATTTTGTGAGCTGTGCTGGAGTGGGGATGCCTTGATTGTTCAATGGAGATGCAGGGGATCTAGTGATCAGAGGTCTTGACATATTGGGCCGACTGTCCTGTGAAGAGATAGACCTGGGTTAATGATCTCCTTAAAAACCTCACAGAAACCCACAGTCTTGAGCCAATAGCTCTGTCTCACGATCTCAGTTTACGATTTTTATCTTATTAAAGCACATACAAATATTTGGCAGTTCTTAAAAATCAATCCAGCTCTAAGAGTCTTAACTGGCTACATTTTAAATAGGTAAAGTGGGGCAAAATGCCATGAAAAAACCCACATAGCAGAAATCATGTTCAATAAAACTTCTTCCTGAATGCTGCTCATGACAGACAAACGATACCAAAAAAAAAAAAAAAAAAAAAAAAGCTCATTCCCATAGTTAAGAGCTGATAGAGGCTCTGACAGAAAGAGCTACAGACAGAAAGACCAAGAACAATTACTATTTCCCTTAATTAAGATGACCCCAGGTAGACTTTCTATTCCTTCCCAAGCCCTCGGTCACTGCCGTACAGTCAGAACAGAAATACAAACCCTCAACTCCTCCATCCTGCACACTCTTCTCTCGAATTCCCAATTCACATAGCACGGAAACAGAAGCAGAAACACCTGGACTAGTCAACTGCTCATGGACTGCAGACCACTGGACATCGACAGCCTTTGAGAAAGACATTTTCCATTTAAAAGTTATACGTATGGTGACAGATGCCCCCACGTGCCCCGCATAGGCTGCAGGTCTGAGCAACTTCCCGAGGCAGGTGAGCTCCGAGAGCAGAGCGGGAGCCGATGCTTTGCTGATGAAACCAACTTTAAGTCACAAAGGAAGAGATGGAACGCCAGCAAAGAGCAGACACAGCCTGCGCGCGCGGCGGGTGGGGCAGGGCAGGGCGATTTGCTGGAGCCAGTAAGGCAGGCTGCATTCAAAGTTGGGGATTAAAATAGAAATGCATTCGAGAGCGGTTTTGAGACAACCCCGCTTTCGACTGAAGGAGAGCTCCGTATGGGTGGAATCTTATAGGGATGCCCTGAGAACTCAAAGCCCTTGCAAATTATCAAGTTTTACATTTGAAAGGTAAGCAAAGCAGTGAGAAGTCAGATACACTTCATCACAAAACTCTCTTTGTTCTTTCGACACGTCTTTCAGCTGCAAAAGGTAATGGATTCCTTGTAAACATCTCCGCGGAGCCGGGCGAACCTCGCAGGAGCGGAGCAGGGCTGCGGGACAGAGTTACAGGGTGTTCGGACCATCAAAGTCCACCACCACCAAAACCATCATTTCTCCATTTTTCACGGCTGTTAAAAGAACCATAAAGGCAACACGAGCCAGGTAAAAGTCTAACTGAAATGATTTACAGGCCAATGTTGCGCAATAAATCCAAGTAATATGTAACAAAAGGCATCTATAAACCACAAGGCACTTAACTAATTTTCTTTCATACGCAAAAGTAAGCTTAAGCAATCACTGATAAAAATGAAGGAGATGAAGAAAAACATCTAGTTTAGGTATTGGGGGGAGGGTTGAGTTCCTTCTGTTTCTTTAGAAGCAGAAGTTAATATAAATCTGCAGAAATACCACGCTTAATCACTACAATTGCTTGAGGAGGCGCCTGCAGCGCAATGAAGACAAGTCCAGACAAAATGAGGTACACACGCTATGCAAAACTAATGTCTGCTATAAATGCTATGTGGTACAACCACCACCCAAGATGCTGCTGATCTGCAGTGTGATATTTAGTAAAATAATGAAGAAAAAATTAAAAACAACTGGAATGGTGTAAGTAAGAAGGCAAGAAATGATCTAAACTGGGGTGGGGGGAAACAGCACGCATTGGACGATTAGCAGGAGAAAAGCGGTGAGTGAGAGGAAGGGAGCACATGTCAGTGCTCAAAAGCAGACATAGTTTTGGGGGGGGGGGGGGGGGGGGAAGTCGAAGTGGAGGGCCTGAGAAAAAAAAAAAAAAAATTTGGGCCCTGTGCGGGGAGAGCACCCCCAACCCCTT
>JAAGNO010017174.1:0-18254 GCA_033439905.1 Ceryle rudis
CAATGTATCACAGTAAACACAATTGGTTACATTTCTGTCTTTAAAGATACAGAATGATTTTTTATGAAGGCTTAAACATACACACTTTATTCCAGCTTCTTTCTCAATATAAATCTAGCCTCTTCTGTCAAGGCAAACACAACTGGTTACAAACGAAACTTCCATGTTCAATGGCATTTTCACCCAGCTTATTTCCAGTGCAGAATGCGACAAAGATGTACTGATGTCGATGGTACAAAGTTTCCATTTTTACCTTGTTGCTTGGGTAAGTAATCAGCCAAAAAAGATCCTAATTAGATCATTTTTTTAAAAAAAGAATATTTGGTTTATTTTATTTTCCTAAGTAAGTATCAACGATTTCCTTCAAGTCTTTGGAGCTTTAAGACTATTCAGCGTGATATTTCACCAGCACTATTTTACTCATGATACACACAAATAATCACTTCATTCTGTGAAATTTGGCTCCACAAATGCCTGAATTATTTGTTTTGATAAAAGATTATTTGAGGTTATCATGCATTGTCCTGACATATTAAAAAAATGGGAATTATATAAGCTACAGAGTCCAAGACATTTCCAGTTTCGTTCCACAATCCATCATTCCCTAAATTATTTCATTAAAAACTGAATACATTGAAAATAAGGACAACTACGTAAAATCTGGAGTGAAATTTGGGCTTCACTGCCATCAACAGAAATTTTATCACACAATTTACTGCAGACAGGATCGCCTCAGGCTAGTAGTACTTAAAAGGTTACACATTGGCTTAAAAAAAAAAAAAAAGCACACAACCTCTTTAATATTTAAAGCAATTCAAAAATGTATAATCTGAATAAAGATGAAAACTGTGAAGAACCCAGAACTCTGCATTAGGAATACATTATGAACACCCTGTAACAGCAACACAGTTATTACTTAAGAGACAGTCAATGAAAAATAATGTCGAATTTCAAACAATCAACATAAATAGTTTAGCTGGTTGAAATCCTAGATGGGTTAAAGTACAGTGTGATTCTAATTAAAGAAATGTAAAATACCTTCTTGCAAACAAGATGATTTAATACTACTTGATGCAATGTTTAAAATGTACATGTCTTTCAACATAACAGATGATACGCTGATTTCAAAGGATACTCACATCATCTATATAAGACATAGAGCAGGCAACAAGCAAGTATTATTACAAATGTAAAGTATATATTAAATGAGGATAAGTAACCTTTACCACTCAGACTGAAGTATTCTTACCTTCACAAGATACATCAGCTTCTTTAAAATCCAGCTTAGTGGATATGGATGACCAGATATCTTCAATACATTCAGCACTGACCTCTTCTGTTATCCTGTAGATAAAAGCCACCATTACTAAAAAATTTTAGACTGAACTTAAATTAACATTGTTAAATAAAAATTACTTTCATTAAATAAAATTTTTTCTTGAATCTTACACATTTAAGTGCTATAGCTAGGTAAATGGAATAACAAATCATAGAATTTTTAATTGTACAATTCCCATATAAATGCTTTTCTCTGATTTCTTTACAGAAATGCAAGAAACAGATGTATTTACATCTTGTACTTACACAGAGTCTTAATTTTTCGTCCTCATACCCAAAGATTTGACAAAAAGAAATTGTTGTAAAAAGCTGTTAATCTTCCCCAGTTCGGAACATACAGGAGCAATGTATGCTATACTTCCCAGACTCTTCACAGCAGCAGAGTGCTGTATCTGTGCTGACACAGACAGATTGCCACTGCAGGTCAGATGTAGCTTCAGTTTTATCAGTTTAAGGCCAAGTCATCACTTGAGGGTCAACAATAAAGAAAAGAGATTTTTTCAGAGATAGAAAGGGAAAACAATCAAGGCATAAAGCCTTTTTTTCTGTTCCCAAGAGATTAGCTTTTGAAATCTGGGAGACTCAAAAGCAGAGATGAGGAGGCCTTCCTTAAAATGAGATCAGACTAAATGTAACCTGCAAGTGAGAGGGGGAAAGAAGTAATACAAGAAATCAAAGACGAACACAACTCACAGCTCTCATATGAACTTAAGAGGCTCATTAGCCTACCGGAGTTGAGAACAAGGGGAGGAAGTATAACCACCACCTGCTTATGCCCACGTGTGTGGCTTAAAGAGCACATACAGGTTCTTCACATGCAGCTAAAATGAACCATAATCTGCAGTCACAGTGTTGTATTGCACATGCATGCCTAAAGTCAATGTATACACTTGAAAGGGCTCCATAAAAAAAATTCATTTTCCATGAAGAAATAAGAGACAAAAAGCCTAGACCAAAATAGACTGAAAGAAATACTACTGAAGCCTTCCTGGATCATAGAAAATATATCTAAAGTACAGGGAATAGAAAAAAAATTGTGTGTAGTAATGGAAAATAGTAAAAGACTTTGGACAGGAAAACTGGGATCTGGTGATGGAAGAGATATCAAATTAGACATCAAAGTAGGAGTCTGATAAACAGAAGTCAGATAAGTAGGCAAGCACAAAATAACTCGGTCTGTGTATCTGACATAAAGTAAAAACATGCAAGGAATACAGGGCTTGTTGAGCAAAACAGCCAGGACAAGCAGCTCAGTGCATGACAAATATTCTCGTCTTCAAACTCTTCTCTTAATCTTTGTAACTAGGACTACATCATAAAGTAGCCTGCACCATGAATACAACTGAAAGTCCCACATTCAGACTTATTTTACATACTTTCTGAATACTTGGCATTGAAATATCCTTGTATTGTGTTGTATCCGAGTTCTTTAGTGTACTTCAAAATACATGCAGCAAATAGTCAAACTTAGAAAAAAATCCTGCATGAGTTTTGTTTTAAAAATACACTTAAAATTTATAACCTTTAACAACTCTCTATGTATTCTAGATAGCTCCAGTGCAAACATATCTAGAAAAAACCAATTCTTCAGCTTACTTTTAATTTAGGAATTATTTTAACAAGCATCCTTTCTTGCTCTCTAAAGTTACATAATTACAAGCATTATAGTGTGATTCAAGGAAATTTTGTCACTGAAACACACAAAAGTTGTTTGAACTAAATGTAATAGCTAGCAAACTACACTGAAAATACAAAAATCATACATCTAATAAGAATCTTAACAGTATGAAGTATTGGAAAACCAGGAAAGAAAAAAAATGAAAAAAATTTTGGGTTTTCCCCATCTTATTACAACATCTGAAGAAAAAATGTCTGTTTCATTAGAACTTGGTAAACTCTCCAGTTCACAGAGCAGACTTGATAGACAATTGAACATCTTATCAAATAGTTACCTGACATTATATCAAATGCATTATTTTGTATGTATGATTCTTACCATGGCATCTCCTCCTCCTTAAACACATAATGATACTGCAAAAGGAAAACATAAACTCCATTATACGTCTCAGATATTATACACTTTTTCTGTTTCCTAACAAAAAGCGTAATAGGGCACTGAATTTTGCATCATAAGAGGATCTAATTACTGTTTGTGCATATGAATGCTTTTCAACATTTTAAAATAATTACAAAGGTTTTCAATTCCTAAAACTGTGTATCCCCAAATGGTTGGTAATAAACCCTGGTTTTGTACATACATGTTATGTATTACTCAACGTTTTTAAAAAAAACCCTAAATATTGTTAATTCTATTTTCACTCTTAACCTCTGTACTTTGTTCTCAAAACAAAACTCCAGCAGAGATTCTTTCTGAATTTCATGTGCTTTTTCTTCATGAGGACTCTCCACCACAGTAAATTAAACACTTCCAGGGAAGTTTCCTGGGCCCAGCAACTTGTTCACTTACACTGTTAAACTGTTACTAAATCCCACTGGTACAACCTGTGGTAAGGGAAATTACCATCTTCCAAACCATTCCCAAACCATTTCCAAGCACAGTTCAGGAAATGGAAATGGTTAGGGGCCATTCCTCAAAAGCAGTGCCCAAAATGTCCATCCTGTTTTGGAGGCTAAAAATGTAACTGTATGGATATGAGGTTCTCCATGTCAACGGGACACACTGCTGGTAATACTTAACTTACTAGCAGAGGTGTAAAATAGTTCATAAATAGACATGTAAAATCCAAACTCCCTATAGTTGTAGTATATTAAATTCAGTATATAGGCCCCATTTTAATTTTTAAGAGCATTAATAAAATACTTATACTATAGCAACCCTGTCTTTTCTTCTTTTAATTTGTAGTTATAATGGTGTCACCATCTAGAGGCCTTAGGCTGTTTTGAATCTCTGTATATTAAGTAACTACTTAGAAGACGTGGGAAATATGCACAAGACTTACAGAAACAATTTAAGCTAACATGAAATTAACTAAACATCTGGACATGTCAATGCTTATCCATCTAATCCATGTATATTGATGACAAAACTGTGACATTAAAATAATTTCTCTGTTTTCATATTATTTTAAATGAAGGTGAACAAGGCAATGTAAAATTTCCTATCAAATCAATGTCTCTGCTGTAAATCAAGATATGACTGTAGTTCATGTAGTTCATGGATTCTTCTAGTATCTATGCTGCAATTGCAGAAATCTCCCTGCAGAGTATTTAATTGCATTTGTTGAATACTAATTTAAAATAGTTTTCCTGATGTGCTGCTATGACGACATTATTGTCGGCATTGAAGATAATTTAAATAAAACTTTTCCAGGCAAGCAGCAATCAGATCTTCTCACTGCAGTGTAGACATATGCAGAATTTATTAATGTTTGGAAAACACTGCTCCAGTAAAAGTGAATTATTTAAATTATACTAATCATGTTCTCAAAGAAGTTAATGGCAAGATTTTATTATACTTTAAAATAGTATAGATTGCATTCTTTCCTCATCTACCTACCCTTTTTTTTAGCTTCCCTTTATTCTCTTTTTGTATTCACACAAGATCTACATAGGCTAGGCAAACATGATGTATTGCTAGAGAAAGAACTGTAACATTTTCAAACTCATGTCTCTCAATATGAGAATAAAGAAACTTTTTAATCAAGGAATGACTAAGTTCTGTTCAGTAAAAGACATTGCTTACTATAGGTAACAGAAAATGGTACACAGCTCAATCTCACTATCTACTTCAGGTTAGTATAAAAAACTATTTTGCAGACAATTGATATCACCAAAGCAGCTTGAGTCTGTGTACATCTGAATCATCATATATGAATTTACTAATCTTTAAGATGCATTGATACTGCATTACGATTTTGTGATATATTGATTTAAATAAATTTAATCCATACTAACTACTAAACAGATGTAAAATGCACATCATGACTAGTAAATGAACCTCCTGGGCACTATTTTGGAGAGCACATATGACATGAAGTTACCTTTTTCTAAAAATCAGCATAGTAATCCTATTTAAAAATAGACTTGTTCCCATAAAGATAAAAAGGATTTGGCCATTTTCAACCATAACCGTACCTGTTGAAAGCATTTCTTCATCTTACACTCTAACTCTTGAATGTGATGAATAGCTTTGTTAATACAGGGTAATGGAGTATTTACAAAAGTGCAGCTGCGTTGCTTTGTGATGATGCATTTGTTCTTGTCTGGAGAAAGAAAGAGAATACAGAAGGCTGCTAAACTTCACCTGTGGGCTGATATCAAATATTCTCATACCTGCTATTTTCCCTTTAATCTGGAACTTGGTTTTAAAAGTGACTATGATAATGTAACAGCTACATCACTTACTATGCAGACTGCACAGAATGTTATTCCTTTTTTAATACAATCTCACATACAAGGAGAGAGATTCAAAAATGCCTGAAGAATATGAAGGAATAATTTGAAGGAGATATGACAAAGGGGGCTAGGGTCAAAATACAAATTGCTATAACTAATATTACATAATAAATCCCAAATGAATTGAGTTTGATGATTTCAGGCTAGTCCTCGGTAAGGATTTTGTTCCAACAGAAAAAATAACATCAGAACCAAAAAGTCAAGGTCGCAGCTACTATAGAAACGCCCAGAGCAAAACAGAAAAGGTCACAGGGCCTCAGAGGCAAGCTCAGACTCCTCTTATGTATACTAAGTATACTTATGTATACTTAGTTCCAGCAAATATTTTCTTCAACCTTATAAAGGGACGAAGTTCCAGAACAGTAGTTCCCATGCTGGGAATTTAAAGCTACATGACATAAATGAACTGTTTATGAGAACATGCAGATTTCACAATTAAGTTTTCTTTAAACTTTGTTAGCTTATAATCACATAAATAAATGATACTGTGCCACACTACTGAATGTTAGCTATTTGATTAATACACAGAATGGGAATCTGACTGCAGAGGTCACAAATGAAAGGTATCAGGAACCAGAACAAGACACTGAAACCTAGCACAGAGCTATTAAAATGTCTAAGAAACTGTCCTACAAACATGAAACATTAACCTAATTATGTACAAGGGGATACAATGCTCTAATGTGCCTTGGAGATGAACCAAAAGTAACAATGACAGTAATAGGGATTAAACTGTAAAATAGAACCAGACAACCTTCATATACAGTCTGTGGATTTGTTCGGATTTTTTTTCTTAAAGAATAATCTCAGTGTCTTAATTAAAGTGTCAACATAAAATATTAAAAGTCTTTATGTTACATAAGGCTCTTTTATTGTAAACAGCCTCACTGGAATGGAAAAGATGGTTTGCAAGATTTTGTTTGAAAAGACAACCCACTAAAATGGATATCAAAATCTATTCCATAGGATCTTGCTCTGCCCATTTCTAGAAACCTTCACAGGATGCCAACACAGCACAGTCCTAAGGAAGCGTATGTGTAGCCTTTGTACCTGTCTTGTGCTCTGAAGCACAACATAGAAGTTCAGATTTTCAGACCAACGTTAATTTCGTTTAGTTGCATCTAGTGTTATTATTCTTACATGTTACTAAATTAACATTAATGTTGCTGTAAAAAAAGTTTATTTTCTTTACATCACTAGTGCAACTAACAATACAGCCATTTAAAAAAATATATGTTGTGAACAGCTTTAATAAAAAAAGATTACTCTCTCACTACTTTGGTCTTCCTTGGTAAATGCAAATGTTTCTATATGCAAGTCTTCTAATCCTAGCAAGCTAGAAATACAACTTAGTGAGAAAGTGGATTTACCATTTTATTAAAAGCTAAAACTTAAATTTAATGTCAAGTGAAATACAGCCAATTTTGTTTTCAGGTAGAAAACTTAACTATCATTAGAGGATGGAGTGACACCAGTAAATCAATGACTTATACTCAAAGTCTACAAATGTTTAATTTCTATGAAGGTTTTTCAAGCAGTGTGACAGACGGGAACCAAGAAAGAGGACTAGTGTTATATTAAATTACAAAGAGAGAATATAATTTCCTAGGTCTTAAATTTAAGCCCTTTATTAAACTATTTAAAAACTGTATAATAGAAGATATATCTGACATACCTTGGGATGCCTCATTGCTGTCCTTAGAAGAACAGGATAATGGCTGCATTTCAAACATTATTACTGGTGCCACTTTTCAGCCTAATGATTGGAAAAATAATACACACATATATATATACACACATACATTTTAAAAACACTTATTTTCATCAGCAAAAAAAAATGTATTCCAACAGTGATATAGCTACAGTATTTTTAAAGGTTAGCAAATCTATTTTGACTTTTCCTACTAAGGGAAAAGCAGCAACCAAACAGTTGATGTCATTACAAATAACACAGTGGATCCTATTTAAGTAATGAAATTACAGCTAAAAAAGCAATTAAACCCCAAAATCACCAAAAATTCAACCTATGTGACCTGGTTATTTTGGCACCTTTCAGGAGAGTGGTAACCAACACTAACTGGAAAAATGTGAAAAGCACATGGATAACATATGAGAAGAATTTTAATTACGAAATTGTCAATGGAAGAGAGGTCCATAAACCTCTAATCTGAAACACCATTGGATAGAAGATACATTAAGAGAGGAATCTAGTTATTTGCATATAAACATATAACTTATTTACTACAATAAAATCAATTTACATAATTCAGAAAAATAATACTAGCTGAAAGCTTAGATAGTTAAGGTTCAGGACATCAAGCTGTGGCAATTTAACAAAATATTTTATCCCCCCTAAAATTCCCACGTTTGACAAATAATTGTATTGCCAAACAGAGATCCAGGTGGAGACCTCCTGAACTGTGTAGTTGGCCTATTAGAAGTCCACCGTGGATTTTTGTTATCACCTTTTATCAGCCTACAAAATCTGCCTGGTAAAAAGGAAAAAAAAAAACCAAACTGAACACCTGTCTTATAATGTTCATCAATAACAAATACTGGAAACAACTATCACATAGATTATAGATTTTAGCATTCCATATTCTTGTAAGTAGTACTATTAAAAACCAAAATATGTTTATTCCAAACTCTCTGAAATGGAAAATAGTTGCTTAAGAGTCCAGTGGGATAGACAACCAGAGAAAACAAAGAGCAAGACCAAAATACACTCTTCACACCTCAGTTTATTAATCCACCAAACTCAAACTCAAGTCTGTTCCAAAGAAATGTTAGAAGAATGTAAGTGTACCAAGCTTGCCACAAGAAGTGCTGGGTCCACAGCTGATCTTCTACGTGAGTTTCCATGCACTCGGTGCAGCCAGCATTATTGTTCTGTTTCCGTAATAAACCAATTGACCTGGAAACTCTGACCACTAACAAAACTAAAGCTATGGAAAAGGATTTTTAAAAATTGAATGATTACAAAGTTTCAAGTCACCACATTTTCACCTATGCAATTCTCCTCAGGAAATGTAGGAAAATATATTATATGAGCCATTTCTACATGTGATTTCCACATTAATATCTATATTTTTCAAGTTTGGTGTCATTTTCAGTTTTGTGAAACAATTATTTCCAATGGTGGGATTCAGTGCTGTTCAAAGAAAGATTCTGATTTAGCAAGCAGGAATTTTTAACTGTATCTGTGACAGAATGTCAGCTTCTTGGACTCTGCAAAGCAAAATTCTACTCTCCTAACAGGCTCATCCTGACAGTCGGACCAGATGGACCATATTAGCTCCAGCAAGGAGTACAAAAGAATCTGAAACCCTTAGTAAATCAAAGAAAATAAGTATTGACAAACAGAATAGCTCCAGAGAAGGGAGGAAAGACAATGCTATATATGAAAGGATGAAATCCAGAAACTGTTTAAATTTGTCATTCCTTATATATCTGGAACAAGGTGTGAACAATTATCCAATATAAAGGCATGTGTTAAGAAAAAGGTGAGGACATCTTTTGCCTGATAAGGAATCATACCCAAAACATAAAGATGCATTCCACTGTGCATAACGTCCCATTGGAAAAAATACACTGGGCAAATCCACAGTTGATGACAAAAGTATCATTTTAACCTGAGGCTCAGAAAAAAAATTAGCCAGCAATGTAGTTCTTTTAGTATCTGTTGAACACCTCAGCTTTAATATATATAAATATTAGACCATTTATGTACACAACTGTAGCTATCAAAACACAAATAAAAAATAACATCTTTTATATTGTCCTATCCATTAAAAATATGCCAAATCCAGTTAGTTAGCACTCACAATTCTGTACTACATACCTCTGGCCTTCAGGAAGTGTAATTCTGCACAAACTGTTCTACAGAATTCAAACTAACTTTCTTTCTCTGACCAAGATAACCACTGGTCATATTACTACAGTACACCTTTCAGAGTCATTGTATGCTACTCCATAAAGAAGGAGAAAAAAAAAAGCATTGTGAATCTTTCATCGGGTATGTGTATATATATCTTTACAGAAATATATGTATGTTGGATGTAACAGTAAAGTTGACTAAAGCTAAAGTAAACAACATTTTAATTAATTTCTTCGTACTTTACTGTAACAGAAATAATTTGTCAGCTGCTAAAAATAAATTTCTAATAGCAACCTCGCAAACAGAAGGACGAGGAACTAACAAAATTCCTGTTAAATGCAAAATCCTTGACAAAATTTTTTCTATGAATGTGATCAAAAGCCAGAGGTTAGAATTTCTATCCACCTAACAAAAGCTAGTACCACTATTTCTCATCATAAATGCCATCCCCCACTGAGTCCTTGGATATTCACAAATATGCTTCATAAAAAGCTTATTCTATGAGAATCTTTCTCTCATCCACTCCCATACCTACCAATTCACCAAAATGCTAATTCAATATTATGTAAATTAAGTGCAAATTGAGATTATCTTTCTCATAAGCAAAACAGATATGGCCAAATTACAGAAGAATTTTGTTTAAAATGTTCTCATTAATTCCTGCTTCACTAAAACTATGCCATTTGTGATGGAATTCTTCTTCCTTTCCCAAAATGCACTCAGTATAAATAAAGTTTATAAATTAATTAATCGTTAAAAGGTGAACAATCTTCATTTTATTCTATCATTTCCTGACCTCCGAGTGCTAACTTTCTGCAAATACAGCATTTCACTATTTGGTTTTAGAGTCCTACAATTTCTTGCACAATTTCTGCCTGTCCTCAAGTGATACAGAGAATCCTTTCAACCACTGAAATGCAGCCCAACTTTACTTCAGAATACGTAGAAAGGGCTTAGAGTCCTTGAAAATATTTCCCCAAACCACAATTAGTACAGATGCTTCAAAATAATACACAGTGTTGTTTCAATAGAGGTTTGCAGCACTAAAATCCGTTATAGTGGTAGTCAGGTCTCACACTTGAAAACAAGGTTTCTTGTAGAATTTTACAGGCTAATATAAAAGGCCAACTCTAATCAAAAGATTAGCATTACTGTTAAAAGCAACAAAAGACAGGAAAAATTCCTTAGGTTCTTTGCTGTATTTTACTTCTTTCACAGGAATGAAATCCCAAGAACTAGTCCTTTACACCAGCCACTTTAAGCTTCAAGAGAATCATGATCAAATAATGTACTCTCACAGCCTTCTAATGGTATCCAAAATTAAAAATACTATAGCTGCAATCTTACTATAATCATATAAATACCTGAAACAATGTTCTTGTGGTTCATTCCAGTTAGATAGCATGCAATTCAAAGAAAATATTCTTTTACCATAGACCTTAGTGCAAATATGATCTCTAAACAAACAAATAAACAAATGCACAGACAATTAAATAAGAGGAAAACCAAGGACACTATAAATCTGTAATGGGTAAGGGAATTAAATCCAGGTTATTCTGTGCCATAGTCATGAATTATACACTTTGTCTTTCAATATACATTCTAGAGTTCCACCTTTCTGAAATGAAGTGGAAAAGAGGAATTATACTTCTACCAAGCAGTATTGAGAAAATATGTTAAAATTAAGAGGTGTTCACATGCTGCAACATGGGTTCATACAAATTTAACTATCTCTGACTAAAGGTGCTACATAATCTACTCTTCCTCCTGACACATTCCAAGGCCAGAAACAAAACAATAGAGTTATTCTCTTCCTTATTCCTGAGAGGTCAAAGAGACTTGACAGTACGGGAACAATCTCCCTGCTCAAGCAAAATCTAACTCAATTCAATTGTTAGAAATGAGCATTCAAAATTTCATTACCACAAAAATCATCCAAATGTGTTTTAAAGATGATTACTACCAATGCTCATACTACCAAGTATGTTAGTTATTTGATCTGTCCCCTTACACATAATTAAAATATCATGTACTATAGCACAATATTTTTGCAAAGATTATTAAATCTTAAACCTACCATCTTCCATTCTGTTGTATATGTCTAAATGAAATACAGTGAATATTGGTTACCATAGTAACCATGGAACTGAAGAAATTTAGTTTTGGCATAATTGCTGCATATGTTCGTACAAATCACATCTCTTATTCTGAGCATTAGAAATGAAGACACTTTTGCACTCGATTTTTTAAAAATAGAGTAATGAGGAAACAAGAACTTTGATCAAGTACTTATAGACATAATGCAACATATTCTTGTTTAATCCACTCATTCACTTTTCTAATTATATTCTCTTGTATTGTATGAAACCATTTAGTTAAGTACTGTTTGTTATCTTTTTACCTACTGATGATTAAGCTTGTTCTGTTGTTGTCATTACACTCAAAATATTGTTTTAGAATAATAAATACATTATTAGTTAAACACAGAAATGGCTAAAGAAACTTCAGTGAAAATAAACACCCCCAGCAGCCTATAACAAACTTTCTTTTTTTCACTTGCAGTAATGTTCACATTGCGTAAGGATAAATCTATTTGTTTCTTTAGTTTCAATAAACAGCAGAAAAGGAAAAAGCACTCTAGGCATGCTGACACTCAGTCTTACAACAGCATAATTTTCTCAGCAGCATTAAAAAACATGCATTCAGCAGGAACAAATTAATTCAACCAGCCTGTGAATCAGTTACAAACTCCTCTACACTTTCTTATCAGCTCCCAGAACAAACCTTAAATGCCTCCAAAAAATCCCAACCTCAAAATAAACCCACAACCCCACAGGTCAGATAAACAGTACGACAGTGGGATTTTTGTGTTTTCACTTCAACACTAGAATCCTTTCATCCTTTCCCTTCTCTAGCATTGTTTGCTAAATAATTTAGTTATTATTTGGTTGTTTCAGAGGTACCTTATACTTCTCAAGTCCATTACCATCAGTACCTTTCATTTTATTATTCAGAAATACAAACAAACAGCATTTCAGAGAGTTTGGTAATACAGAACAGATAAGCAGACAAATAAATTGTAGTTGAAAATAACACAGAGATATCATCCCTATTTGAAAGCTTTAAGTCGTGGAAAATTAAAGCCTTCTCTTAAGCTGTCAAATACATTGCACAAAAGTCTGTAAGCAGACAATACACTGCAACAAAGAAATGCAAAGTGAAAGTCCAATAATTCATTTAGCACACAGTATCATGCTTCTAGCTTCAAGTACCGACAGCAGAATATTTTTTTATTTACTTTATCTCCTCAGATCTTCCTGGCATGAATGGTTCAAGGTTCAAACAACAAACAAACAAACAAAAAAACCAGAAAAAAACCCTAAAAACAAACAAACCAACCCACACCAAACCAAAAACAAAAAACAAACCACCAAAAACCCCACAAACAAACAAACAAACCAACAGAAAAAGAGGGTAAAGCAGGAATAATGGATGAAAGATCATATTGTTTGAAATAATTACTAGTTATTAAGTGATGGTCTCACTGATGCTGTAAAGAACAGGGAAAAACACTGAAAACATTTTACAGCATTGCCATGAATCAGTAAAGTCTGGTTTTCCATGGATTTTTGTGCAACATTCCCTCACAGAAGCCCAGCTCCCCTCAATGTTTCTGAGCTTGACCAGCTCAGTTTCCTTTGGTATTCCCTTATGAATATGGTCATTGGATTGGTTTGGAGTTTGGGTGGCTAACCAAGGCACGAGTCAATTGGTCAGCTGACGTCTACCCTCCAGAATATGTAAAGGGAAAATTTATAACTCCTTTCTTGCAGATAAGAAAATAATTTTAGTCTTTCTTTCCGTTACTTAGCTGTCAATTTTCATGAAACTTGGGAGAACTTAACATCTGTGAGATTCCTCCCCATCTGTCAAATCTGTACGAAATAGCCAAAAGCTACTGGAGGGCAGGCACTGGCAGACCATATACAGTGACAGCATACATTTTGTTTTCTTAGAGATACCAAAAAAACCCTCTTTAACCAGAGGCCACCTAAAGTGACTGCCTTCATTTATTTTATATTTCCATCAAACTCTATTTTGTAGGGATCTTAAGAATCGTCTATTTTAGAAGTAACACAGATACAGGGGAAAGGGAAAAAGATGGCATCTTGTGTATGCTAAGAAATAAAGAACAAATTAGAAAAAAAAAGACAAAAACAAATTAAAGAACAAAGCATGAAGGTGCTGCAATGGTAAAGAAAAAAGCAGGTGGGATAAAACACTGAAAGAATGAAAGGTGCTTGCAAGGCAAAGCTAGAAAACATATATCATGCAGTAGGGAAAGGGAGTTAGTAAAAAAATACAAAGATAACAAAGTGACTGAGAGCTAAAGGGAAAGAAAAAAAAAATAAAAATAAAAAAAGACTGACAAAGCCTAGCTGCCAAAACTGGAATGGGACAAAATATGTAAAAATGGCAGAGGATCTGTAACAGAAAAAAGAAATTGATTATTTAATTAAGCACCTGCAAAGTTCTATGACAGAGCAGAAGGGGTCCAACTAGGTAGAAACTTTATTTTCCCTTTAGTAATGACAGAAGTGTAATAGACCGGGAAAACAGATTCCATTTGCACAATAATGCCTCCATGGATTGAAGGATCCAAGACAGTTTCATCTAAATCTAAACCTTTCCTGGCAGATGCTTGTCAAATCTGTTTTCAAATCTTTTAGTGACAGTTTCTATCAGATTTCTAGAGAAACTTAAAGAAAACTTCACCATCCTTGGCATTAGTTAGCCATCCCAATCTGTAATATAATCTCCTTGTTGTATCTGTATGGGCACAGAAAATAACAGATTGGCTTCATCTTGTAAACAACTTCTTAAACATTTGAGAACTGCTATCTCTTTCCTTCTCTACACTAAACAGACCAAATTCTTCTAATTTTTCACACATATACACCCCTCTGCCCCAGCAATTTTAGTCTCCATCTCTTTTTCCAGTCTCTTCCTCCAAGTTCTCCCTGCTGGTCCAGGTCTTTAACGGACATATATCCTAAAGAGGCCTACAGCCGATGACTCGCGAGGACTATGAAGAACAGAAGTGTAATACAAAGCTTTTGGTTTCATATCCTGATACAACGTGTGCTTCTATCACATTATGATACTGGTTTTCATGTTTCACACTTCAACTGACAGGTCTACTGCTACCTTCCGTAGGAAGCATTTTCTTGTCCCCTGTACACATTATTTCTGTTTATGGATAGTACTTTGTATTTGTTTCTACTGATTTACATCCTACTCTCTGACTTCTCATGTTCATTTCAAATTCCATATGATCCTCTCCTCCACAGTTCTTGCAGCTTCTCCCAGCAAGACATTGTGTTCACATTGAGAATCATGTAGTAAGTCCCCGCTGTATCATTCACAAAGTACCTCCATTGTTCTACAGTGCCATGTGTAAGAAGATGTGGTTTGTGACTACCATGCCAATACTGTGCAAAAAAAACCAAACAAAAAACCCCCAAACAAACAAACAAACAAAACCCAAACAACCCCCCCCCCATTTTAAAATGCTGATCCAGTTTTATTTGATTTCCTATTTTAAGCTGTATGTATTTTATTACTTTACGTTTCAGAGGGACTTGAAGTTAAATAGTAATTTTAGCCATTATGTATATTATATGTAAATAGACTAGTTGAAAAGATTAGAGGAACAAAATGAGTTGAAAATTTGGCAGAATCGTACAATCTATTTAAAATAAAAAAGGGAACACAACACACTACTAAATAACATGAAATTGCATCTGTGTGTTTTCGAGTTTGAAGAGAAGATCTTGCCAAATTCCAAATCGAGTGCTGAGTAACTATAAACACATTCTTGTTCAGTTGGACTAAGATGTATTTTGTGTCATTGCTCAGACCTTAGCAGCTAATTAATTCTTGATACTTACGGAATCTTGCTTAAAAAGAAAATTAATAGAAAAATATTTTTAAATTATACAGTCTCAGACTGCTTTTTTAATAGGGATTCAACATTAAAGGAAAGACACAATTTAATACAGCTACATTAAAGGACATTCTTGTACCTGTCCTGCAATATAATCTTAGAAGTTGATAACTCTGAAACAAAGCTCTGCATGATGGGAAAACTTAAAACAAGAAACACAAGCAAACAAAAAATACTAAAGAAGTAATGATAATTAAGAAAACAATAATCCAAGCTGAGTGGAGCTGCTATTTGTTCAAGCTAATTCTTTCTCATCATCTACTTTTCTAAGTGAGACATCCTAAATCATAAAACTTTTTATCTAAGAAATCTGACCGTTACCTTTACTGTTTGTGCTCCATGGTGCAGTAATTCAACTTAAATTTTAAAACAAGGCTAAAACCACACAGTGAAATGATCAAATAAATATTTTTTAATGAACTTTATATTAGATTTTATTACATCTTTGAGCAAAAAGAATGCAAGAAAGGTTGGGGTTTTGTGCTAGATTTACTATCTCTAAATGTTTTCTTCACCACATGATCTCAAATGCACAACAGTTACCACGTACACAGTTCAAAGGTCATATAAACACCCATTTTTTGCTAAAAAGAGAGTTTTAATTTCTTATCCATATGCATAGACTGGCATAATCCTTAGGGTCTTTACTCTCCTTAATGGGAGTGATCCACTGTGCCAGTACAAAGCCCTTTTAGATGCATCTAGTTAGCCTAATATTAGAAGAATTACTGTAATGAATGCATGCATTCATTCATTATGCATGCATGCATAATCTACCTCATCACAGTTCATGGCACAAGTTTTGTGTATAGACAAGTCCTTTGAAGTTAAATAGGAAGAGCCTAAGTGATCCAGATTTTCTCAGTATTCACTGTTAAACTGTTTCTCATTTACACTGGGAAGGCCACATTCAGAAAACCAGAAAAGATCTGTAAATTATCAAATATCCCACACTGAGATACAGAATTCAAAATCACTTAAAATCATTTTGCTTACATACTACCTAAACTCAATGGTTTCATGCCGCAACTATTACAAAGAACACAACTGTGTACAAAACCAGGAACCCCACAGAAAGCTGGAATAGATAAGTAGAATTCTCTATATTAGATTTTATCACTTTACAAATTATGAACATTGTTAACCATTCGATTCTTATTCCTATGCCAAACTCTCTTTTTTGAAATGAAGTGCAATACTCATGTCCAAATTGAAATCAGAGTTCTAATATCACCCTTCAAAAGGGGACACTTCCCCTCAGTCTGTCTTCATGTCAACAGTCTCAGACCCACATGCCCTATAATGTGAGGTATCAAACCTGAAACAATCATTTGGAATACAACTACTGCTGCCATGTCACCTTTTTATTTAACTCCATCTGAAAGCTCCTTACGGAAAGGTTTACGAAAGGCTACCTATAATGCAGACCAGCACATCTACGTCTTAATACCAGATCTTAAATCACATAAACTCTAACATCACAGAGACTGTCTCACAGAGATTTTATGCTCTGGGAAGAAGAGAGAATTTACAAAAAAGTAGAACCCCTCAGTAGGGAAGAAGGCTTAAGAGACATGTGTATCAATTTTGTAGATAACAGTGGCACTATCTCCCTAGAGCTAGCCGTGCTGCAGCCCCATGAAGAATAGTCTTAAAAGACTGCAAATCAAACACCTCCAAAACCTTAGCAAACTTCCGAACTGCTGAATGCATACTCAAAAAGGATCTCACTGTGTTAGCAACACAATTTATCCAAGCAGGGCAATTTGAAAGAACATGAGCAGTCCCAAAATGATCACACACTGGATTTTCATCTACGATCATGATCAACCCTTCAAATTCCAATATACACCTCAATATGATCAATTCAGTAAAACAAAAAGGGAACGCTGCTTGGGGTATATTCTGCTGAAACACAACAGTCAAGCCTACAGTGCTTCATAATTTATTTATTTTTACATATTTTCTCACCATATTCATCTAGGCTCCCATGACTGGAGTGTGACCAAACCTTTACAACCCTGTGAGCTGCTAGAACAAGTCCATTAAACCTTCTCTGTCATGAATTCCCCCATTCCTCATTAGTTATTCCCCCATAGAATTAACAACACAGAAATGAGAGGTCGATCATCATCACTGTAGCAACAACTACCTCTTCTTTCCATAAAGCCTTCAAACTAGCTCATTCAAAGTCTGCTCTGCTTTGGCATGGCATTATTACGGGGTGAAACTGAGATTCCATGCTCTTCCCAGAGCAGAGACACACGAATGCTTCTGCAACCTGGGGATGCACCCTCCACTTCGGTACTTTCCCAGCCTTCAGTCAGACACCTCCGAAGGTGCAACCTCCTGACGACACAGCTATCGGGGCTTGTTCTGCCACGACAACGCGGTGAACGAAGAACTGGACGTGCCAGACACCGCCCTGGGTGAATAAACGCCGCCCTGGACTCCGTCCGCAGCGGCGATGGAGCCGCGGGAGCACCACGGCGGGGCCCACAGGTATGGGCAGCCCAGCCGCCGCTCCTTGCCCCGCCAGCCCGGGGCCCCGCCAGGAGCGGCCGCCGAGCCCCCCGCTGGGAGGACCACAGAGGGCGACGCCACGGCCCCAGCCCC
>JAAGNO010017175.1:0-19056 GCA_033439905.1 Ceryle rudis
ATATTTAAATTATTTTAATCAAGGCCCTTCTAGAATATGAATCATTTGAGAATCATAGTTTCCCAGGACGCATGAGGAAATGACATATGGTAGAACCTGACACAGTACCACAGCATCAAGGAACCATCCAAAACCAACTGCTTATTATTCCTCGAGGCACGGACAGTCTTGATTTGTTCCATCTACTTCATGAGATGCAACATGCTAAGTAATTGCATAATAATTTATAGGTTGATTATCCATCTCCTATTGAGTTCATTGTCCACGTGCCCTTTGAGCTGAAAGGCAGCAGAAGTAAGGGCTGAGAACAGTGTGCTGTATCTCAAAGAACTTACTGAAAAGTGCAACTTGTTCTCAGCACCAGTATGAACAAGACATTTATTTGAACAGTTATTTAGAAATCCCCCTTTTTTTCCTGCCAACTTTGGATTTTAGTACGTCTGTGAAATGAATAGTGCTTCCCTAATTCAAAATGCATTTGGTTCAAAGAGGAAATAAATGTCAACAACAGAAATTGTGGGTTATAATGTGAAGCACTGAACACGGCATGGTAAAACACAAAGGAACTGACAATCAGTTAAATGTCTGGAAGCATCCAAAAGAAACAGCTGATTTGGATCAAAATAATGTCTAGAAACAACACTTCTTATATTCCCAAATGTTAAGGGATTTAATTTTAATGTCCGCTTTGACAGCTTTTACCATCTTGTAAAATCTCAGTAGTGATTTAAAGTTGTTAAAACCTACCTAAAGTGCCCTCCCTTCCACCCCCATCTTCATAGCAGAATTGTTAAAGAATTCCTACTCTAACAAAACAACCCTTAGACACTACTTGCTACTTAGAAGCTCTGCTAGACTGTCTTTAAGGAAGTGTGGTGCATGAAGCAAAGTCAGATGCTTGTGTTACAATCACTACCCCTTTACAAATTAAGTCTATACTTGTGTGTTACAAATTAAGTAATGAGAGGAAAATCTCTAAATAAATAAGATTACTATAAGGGAAAAAATTATTTTTGGTACTTTCTTCAAAAAGAAATTTCTGTACACTTACTCTGTCTCCAGTATGCTTCTCATTCAGTCACATGCACTAAAAGAATGCCAGTGTTCCTGGCACGTATCAAATATATTTAAAACTCTGTTTATCTTCTCATTTGCTGCTCTTATTCTGTAGAACTAATGTTATGTGGTTTGAGGTTCCAAACCTTGCTGTTCCCATTTTTCTCTGAGAAACTATAAAGCCTTCTATAACCCTTCACATCTTTCAACTGCTGTAGATCAGTCCAGCATTATGAATACTGAAGCAGAGACAAAACAGAAGAAAAATGGTTTGGGGAGTGCCCTTAATGTTAGGTACCAATATACGAGGTAAAAATCATGCCATGCGAGCATCTATCCTTTCAGACAGGAGTCATCCCAGTCACAGATGAGCAGAGCCCAGCTGGAACTCAGGACTGCCCTCCAGCACTGCTGTCAAATATGGAGGCTGAGCTCCTCTTCACATCACCAAGAACAGTGTAGAACCGAAGTCCGTGGGTTTTCTTGTGATCAAAGACAGACTTTTTGTAAACATTAAGCACTATAGGAGAAATGCCCACTTATGGTAGTCTTGGTGTGACAGTCTGAAATTCTGGTCAGATAATGACACGCTTTGTTCATCACGAAGTGTCACTGACAGAGGCAGCCACAAGCTACAGTGAAGACTGAGTCTCAAATACAGAGTTTCACATTACTGTAGTTCGGAAAGAATGGCAGTATAGGATACTTTGATTCAAGAACATCCTAAGTATCAACTTCAGAAAACACAGGCACACTCTTTCCCTGCTTTTTTAAATGGAAACCGTGACCTTCAAGAATTCATCCTGCCCAACTATTTTATACTGGGACAAAAATGAGTAATTACTCAGAACCATAAAAAGCCTACAAATGGCTGTCTGGAAAGGGTTCAGACAACATCCAAAGCTGTGTATTGTTGCTGCTTATCTTTCACACATATCAGCAAAGCTGAATTAACTGAAAAAACCATCAAGAATACATTTAGCATATGGATACATGGTTTCTAACAATATTTCTCTAAATACGTAAGTAGGCCAATCTTAAAAGTCACATTTACAATAATCTGGCCTCTTACCACTGATGAAGTCTGGGAAAGAGCCCTCACAGAGATAGAAGCTACGGCAAACATAGAAGTCCTGTGACACACAGAAATTCTGTGAAATCTATATTAAGGCCCAACTACCAAATCTGAACCATCTTCAAATATCAGTTTCTCTCACAAGGAACATGACTTCCAGTTTCATAATTAGCATTTTACAGGAAGTTGGTCCTTTTCTGAATTTTGCTGTTTTAGAAAATAATGACTGCCCTTAAGTTCACCTATGCACAAATGTCACATGGTTCTTTCATCCTTGCAAAACTTCCCAGATACGATGGCTATTAGGTTGTTGGGTGATACAAGTCAAAGAGGAACTCAAAACAAAGTTGAATTCATGAAAGAATGCTTTTCCAGTTCCTTCAAGATCTGGGTCTTTTCTTGTGTTAGTGTTCCATACAAATGTCACAAAAATATTAATATAGTGTGAAGTTGTTTGTAAGTAGGACACACAAGACATCTCCTGTAAATCATCATAAAGTCACACTAAGCTAAGACGCACTGTGCAGAACTTAAAGCCAGAAAAGGATCACTTTAAAATCTCATAAAATTATTTAGTGAATTCTAACATCATGTTCTTCCAACAAATACTATCCTTCTGTAAACATTATCAAGTATAACAGATTGAGGTTTACATTTCACACGCATAATATTTGGATTTAACTACTTGGTTTATTAATATTTGGATACTGTTAATCACACATTTGAGCTGTCATTATAATGAGAGAGTAAATTAAGTTTTTACACGTACCTGTAAGACACAAATATGCAGCTAAATACCGTTTTTCAAGGCCTTCTTTATAGGTCTGAATCGCACCATAGATGGGAGGTAGAATGAAAATCAGGTTACTCACTGTGTTCCCTGTAGGACAGAAACCAAAAGCAGAGATTTAGAATTAGGTCCTATGCACATTAAATAAATAAAGCTGCATTCACTCATTAAAGATTGGTTCAACAGTTTTCATCCAGAAAGCTACATCTTTTTGGAAGCTGCCTTCTGCTTTCACACATAATACAGTTAAATTTTGGTACAACACAATTAACTACTTGAAGGAGATGAACATTTTAACTCTTTTGTCTTTTTTCTTTTTTTTCTTTTTTTTTTTTTGGTACTTGTATGGATAGTAACAAAATGCTAAATTAACTAAAAAGTTTGAGTGCTTAATTTCTTGGCAGGAGGCAGAAAAACAGGGTTATGTTGACTGCACAACTCATGAATTAAAACCCAATTCCTTAGCAGATACAAGCCCCAAATAGTTCAAGCATGGTATTTTAAGAGCTGTTTGTTTTATTTTCCTTTTCTGAAAACTTTTCTTGGAACCTCCTCCATGCTCCCTTCAGATACTTTAAGGTCACCAAGCGACTCATTCCCAAATGAAACCAGTCCAATCTTTACTATTTGTTTGGTAGTCACCACACGCACACAGAACAAGGCAGATCGGATGCTACATCTCAGATCTCAACATAAGATCAAAGACTGTCAGAAGGTATGATAATGAATATCAAAAAGTCAGCACCACTACTCATCAGCGCAATAGCCAACCATCAAAGCTTATCAAGAGCCTGAACTTCAGCAAGGTACCACTGCTGTCCATCCCTCCTACTGAAGCTGGCATGCAACACAAAGAAAACAACCCATGTTGCAGAGATCAGAGACAGCAAGAACAAGCCAAAAGCCCTGTTCTCCTACTGAGTGGGGGACATAACGACTCCTCCAGCGCTGGGGAAGATGAAGGAACCTTTCTCTGTTGCTCTCCCAGTCTGATTTAGATGGCTTTCTTAAAGTGTCCTAGCCTATGCATGAAATACTGAGGAGTTTAAGTGAAGCATAAGGAAATGGTACATTTCACAGCAGAAGGGATGCAGATTCAGCTTTTTAGCCTCATCACAAATCATGATTTTGAGAATAAAAGTTATATAATGGGAATAAAATGACATGCAATTTGGGAAAAAGCGCAATTCTATTAAAAAAAAGGCAGAACATTGCTTACATAAATTAAACTGCACACTTTCGTATGTCATCAGTTAAATATATATATAAAACTGAAATGCTAATTTTAAAACATCTCAATGAAAGATACAATGTATGAGGCTGTGGAGAGGCCCCCCCCCCCAAAAAAAAAAAAAATCTGGGTTTTTTATTCAGCAGAAAATCTCAGAAGAGATTTCTAAAACAACAAGAATGAGCAGGTCACGTCTAAATCTCTCTCCTAATTCAAGCACTTATTTTTCAGGAGTCTACTTCCCAAGATCCATCCCAGTGAAAAGTGAAAACTACCAAACACTGATTATACAACAGTGAAGTATCACAGCACCTCTGGGAACACAAATCCATACTTTACAGGTCTACAGAAAATTCAAACCTAAATGGAAAAAATGTTATTACAGGTGAAGCAGAAATGTACCTAGTTCACTTTTAGAAGAGCTAACTTGTTAATTTGCACAAAGTAGATTCAAATGTCAGTTTGAGGCAGTCTTCTCGAACAGATATGATAAAAATCATGTCTGATTTTTATCAGGACTTTAAATCATTTCCATAATGATTTACCACCACGTCCTGCACAACCATGAATTTCACCAAGTTATAACAAGCAAAACAGAGATACGCCAGAGATCTTACTCGTCAGCTCTGTAGTTAAGTTCCTCTATGTAAAAAGAAGCCCAGCTGAAATCAAAACAGCTCTGCAAAGACATACAAGTTGATACCAACATAAAAGGCCTTTTTCACACTTAAATTCTCTGGGGAGTCATTAACGTTTTACCACATTCCCACAGTATTTCAATGGGCAGTGATTCTCTTCCAGGTTTGGAAGAAATCCATTGAAACTCAGTATTGTGTGGTATGGTGACCATTACCAAGTCCTCCTACAAATAATGCAAAGATGTCATTCAGCCTCAGAAAGTAAAGGCAGTGCCATCTGCAAAGTGAAACTTCTGCTTTCTAAAGCAGTTCTCAACCATGCCTATTTTCAAGGGAAGTTATTAGACATTATATAAATAGCGCTATTCGAGGTCACTTTGTTATGAAACTGTCAAAAACTTGGAAAAAATTCAAATATGAAAATGCCGAACAAAAGAAATACCACGATCTGCAACTGGGAAGGCACATGACTTGAGGACAGAGTTACAGTAGGATAACAAACTTTAGATGGATGTAAGAATGCGGAAAAGATACTCTTCTGTAGGAGAGCAAAGGTTTCAACACTTCCTGTAAAGCTGTAATTACATTAAATTATTGAAAATTTACAGGCGCTTAATCTAAGACCACCTTACTGAGAGAGGAAATACCATAGACCTAATCTAGCTGTAAATTCCTGACACTCCTCCTCCACACTTTTTGGCCCATATTATTCAGAGCATTTATAGCATGGATTAGGCAAGTCTATTTGCAAAACATACTTCTTGAAAGCTGTGCAAATTTCTTACAAAGGGAAATGGGGGAAGGGGAAAAACAAAGGCCTCTGGCGTGCTGCTAGAAAAATTACCTCTTTCAAGAAGAGAAACTATAAGGCCTCTTTCAAACCCAAAGTCCCTAGGAGTGTGTATTTTATAAAAGTCTAGCTAGTCTTTACAGGATTATCCTCACATAGAATAGCTTATAAATTCATTAAAAGGGATTTTTACTAAGTCCATTGAAAAATGGCACAGAGATATGCACAGAGATTAGCAAACAATACCAAGAAAGAAGAAAAAGGTGACAACTACAGAGCCTAATTCTGAAGTTAATTAACAAACCAGGAAGTGAAACAAGTTTTTAAGGAAATAGGTATGGATGTTGAAGATGGGGAAAACAGTTAAACTGCCAAGAAACCTAATATTTGTCTTTTCACCAGATCTTCTTTAAAAAAAACAACCAAACAACCAACCTGCATCGATCTCCTTGGGAAAACCAGAGATCAGAGAATTTTCAACTAAGGCATGAGGCAGAAGCCATTAAAAAGTAAGCCATGTGAAATAATTAGAGAAGAGATTATTGATTATGCCTGTAATAAATGTACTGTATTAGAAATTAGATGAACGCATGCGGATGGACCTGGGCTAAACTCTGTAGAGCACTCATATTTCAGTACTGGATTTCTTGAATACTGGTCCAGGGAGTGATCTAATTTTTCTTTAGTGACCTCAGCACTTTATCTTCAGCATGTCTGTCAAGAGAAAGGAGGACTAGATTATCAGAAGAACAGAATAAATTTGTGGACTGAAATGACAGGAATGGGATTAAATATGATGGCCAAGAACATGCCTTTTGGTGCGAGTATGAATCCTTATTCTAAATGTAGGATTAATCTATTTGAAGGAGCGGAAAGGTGAATTAAGATCACATGATGACTGATCAGAAGCCATCACTGCAGGGACCAAACTCCCTAAATTTATTTCCAGTAGAGGCAGGGAAAATAGTGATTTCTTCATTCTAGCCAGTAGTAGAATACACTGTTCTTTAGTTATCAGTAAAAGAAAAAAGAAAGCACATCGGGTGCAGAGAAGCATCACTCAGATGAGAGTGATGAATGGGAGCTTATAACATCAAAAGGGACAAAAATTGCTTAGCTCACCTCACCTAACAAACCAGTGGCTAGGTGGAATAAACTGTGCTCTGTAAATACACCACAGGCAAATGCCAAGGATGAAAGGGAGCTATAGAACAGTACTGAGAAACAAATAAATAAACTAATGCTAAATAAATGTAGGCTAGAATTAAGAGGAAACCTCCTCCCTGAAGACAGGTATTTGCAACCACTTCCCAGCAGAAATGGCCAACATGATGAACAGACCTGCTTTCAGGGTAAAGCTCAGTAAGATCAAAAGCCAGATAACATGATGTGGTGGCCTGTTGCAGAAGTAAAACAGACTACATCCACAAAGATTATATACTGTACTAGGAAAGGTGCTAAATTAACATCTGATCATGATAAATGCAGACTGTAACTGACCTTACAAATTTTCATATTAGTCTTTCAAGACTTATTATTTTTCAAGACTGTTTTAACTCAAACCACTGTTTCAAAATACTGTTTTATTCATTGAGAGAATGCCATATGGGTACCAGAAGAAAATCAAATTTATGCAAAGCATATTTCAACAGGCCTCTGTCTACTGAGGGAATGGCTGTGTGAGTGTTAAACCATGGCTACACCCTGCTCCACAAATACAACAAACATCAAGAACTGACAAGTCTGTTTTACAATGCACATACATTCAGAGTCATCTTCGGGTCCTAAAAATATTGATATTATCAAAAACTCACAAAGATCTGTACAAAGACTGACCACCTCAAAGAAAAAAAAATTAAGCGTAAAAAGGAAATAGTATTTCCAGGCAAACACAGGCACAATATACTGCCTACTGTTATACAGACAGCTTGATATGGTCAGAGGGTACACAAATTTGAAGCATCTTACTTTCATAGTTTCCATTTCCCAAATATGTAGATAATGCTACATTAGAAAGTAATTTTTTACAATAAATTTGGACAAGGAGTCAAAAGGATTAAACAAGTAAAGATGTACATAAGTCAAGCGGTTTCAGAACATGGTTATAAAAAAATAATATATTCAGGGTGTAAAAACATCAGGAACATCACTCCCGGTGTTTTCAGGGAGGAAGGAAAATTACTATTATATAGAAGAAGCAAAAATTATCATCTTCAGATTTTGACAAGGTGACCCAATGTGATTTACACAAAGTTAAGAGGTCCTTCGTCCTGTGTTTGTATGAAGAATGGCTGCAAGATTTACCAATTGGAAGGGATCTTAAATGTTAAAATGCTCTCTCTGTCAAACAAATTAAGACTTTTCACTCTGCTGTGGTTTCTACAAGACTCAAAACCAACAGAAATAGACGTTACCCTTAGAGAGCAAAGAAGAATATTTCTGCAGTTAAAAAAGGTGACTATACATAAAAAGCTCCTTTAAAATCAGGATAACAAACACAACATTCATCACAGGATTTTTATCTCCCCTTAAGGGAAACTGCACCTCATTGTAAAACAGGAGAAAGGAAAGTGGCTGCTATTTTCTGAAATAGCAATAGCTATTTTCTGAAATATTGCAACCAAAGTTGCAATAAAGTCAAAGTGGCCCTTTAAGTAAAACAAACAAGCAAGCAAACAAACAAGAATTTGAGGCTGAAAACATCCATTTCACTGTCTGGTTATCATGGCGCTCTTTCTATTGCAGTATCTAATTTAGTGCTCCTCCTGGATCACATAGCTTTCTTTTCCCATCACTGCAAAGAAAATAAAAATAATTAATGAAAACCAAAGCCTGTCAGGTGGTATCGTGCAGATCTTGAATCATCCTTCTAGCTGCTTTCAGATAGAAGGAATGTGTCTCATGGCTTTTGTTTCTGGAATCATCTCAAGCAGCTCTTGTGCAAACTAAAGCTCAGTATTAGAGGCTCTACCAATTCTAAAGAAGCTGCAAAGCAATGGAATTCAGACACATTTAGGAGCATAACCATCTACTATTAGGTACATTCTCTTTTAAAGAAAGATTTTTTTTTCTCTTGGAAGGATCTCTAGGGATAGGAAACCAAAGATAAACACAGAGAAAAACAGTGAAAGAAAGATGCAAAAAGTGTAGTCCTGTGGCCCAGAAGCACCAGACAAGGTGAAACAATGAAAGCCAAAAAGGTGTTTGGAAGTTTTGAACTGGATTTCAATCAGAGGAGTCAGGAACCTAAGAGCTTAAAGACTTGAGGGGGAATCTAGAGTATTTCTTTATAAAAATAAGAAACTCATTCAAATCTAGTAAGAGAGTCCTTGCTAAGATACAAACATTTCATAGTTCACCTATCAGAGCACTGTACTGTCAACAGAGGAATTATTTGAATGAAATCCAACAAGTTTCCATACAGTGTATGCTATATATTATCAGTCAGTAATAACTAAGCCAGAGCCCAGAGGAAGTTTCTATCACTGACATTTCAAAATGCAGGCATTTCATGATTGTTCAAAAGATCCAACTATACAGAATCAGCTGTTTTGGCCACGAACTTAAATCTTGTGCTGTTTTTGCTTACGGCTTATCACCAGGAGTGCAGTACAGCAATTAGATTTTTCACTTCCACCAGCCATTTTTAATATCTTCCACTTCAAAGTCTACAATAACTACACTACGGAGTGTCAGGAAATGAAAACTCCTGTCTCCATGTGATATTTCAGAAGGACCTCAAGGGAAGAAAACCGAGTCATCCGGATGGGAATTTTGCCAATATGTAATTACTAAACTCCCTACTCCCTAATGTGCATGAAGGATCAATATAAACTTCCTGTTACTCACTGAAGCACAACACAGCGTTACTCTAGGATGGAGCACCGGACCAATGCTGACTTAAAAAGTAAAAAATGGGGGCCAGTGGGTGTTTAGAGTGTTTAAGTGACAAGATACTTGTCTTACCTCCTGTAGTTCTGCTTTCCAACTACTAAGCAAACCTTGATTTTGTTTACCCGGACGTTAATTAAAGATGCAACTTCAGCACTTCAGCTGAAGCTTCTATCAGCCACCACATTTCTAATAACAAAATCGGAAAAATACTGAAGGAAACAAATTGTGAAGCAATTACTGAACTGTGTAAGTCATGTAATGTATGAAAGCTTCCTGAAGAACTATAGAAATAGGTACAGATGAAAACACTTCAAACTAATGGGTTATTAGAGGGACTATTAGATCTCCCTAGGTATTTAAAATGAAATCAGAAATCTAAAGAGGAAGTTTATGTAGATCACAGGAATCAAAATTAAAAGGTAGATAAAACACCACAGAAAAACATGATAAAGTGAGTACATTGCAAAGGAATGTGGCATTAATCTAGCTCTGTATAGATGTTGGCAAATTATTTTGAGAAAAATGGTAAGGGATAAATGAGAAAGACTGTGTTCAGACACAGCAATCAGGAGTACTACAGAGGAAAAGAAATATCCTTAGTTAAAAAAGAAAAAAAAAAAAACAGCTACCGAAATCTTAGGCAGGCAGCAGCTACAAGGAAGTAACATGGAATCCAACAGATTGACATGGGAGAAGATTTGAAAAAAAAACCCAAAACCCCAAACAATTATTTGTATTACTAAAGAAGAGCATTCAGATCAGCACTAACCAAAACTTAAATCTGAAACAAGAGAAAGTAAAGTTTCGGTAGACCATCCAGTAATCAAGTTTATTTGGCAGCAGCAACATCTCCCAAAAGAAACCATAACCAGTTTCAAACAAGAGTGGACAACACCCTGTAAGATACACGAAGAAAACAATTCACCATGGGCAAAGGAAGGAAGCAAACAACACTAGCACCAACACAGATGCATACCACGAGTGTGAGCACATTGCGTTCCAGTCGCACGCGACTCAGCCCCAGCCGCAGCAGAGCTTCCAGTAACTCAAAGTGCTGGGACAAGGCCAAGAAAATTAAAGGCAGCACTGCTGCTGCAGAGCTGGTGGCCAACTGGGAGATTTTAAAGTTAGTGTGCAGGACTGCACTTCCAGATCTTCTAGGCTGCTTCTCCCTTGGTTGGGCCTCCATTTCTCCAGGATATGCAAATGTATGCTGACATCCTTCTGAAGAGGTGAACTATTTCAGTGATTTACTGGATTAGGAAGGGGTAATGAGGTAATTTTAGGGAAAAAAATTAATTATTAACAACACAATTTGATTTTTATTCCCAGTGCTCATTTATGAGCGGTTCCAACATGCCGTGTCAAGTGATATGTGCCGATTTATGGCCTTACACACTTTATGCTCCAGCTGTGGAATTCATTCCCTTGGCATTCATCATACTAGTTCAGCTAATATTTTCGTAGATGGTTTCACTCTGATTACAGTATTCCTTGTTACATTTGTGTTCTTCAAAATAATCAAAAGGTAATTAGAAGAAAAAGCTCTTGTCACTCCTAACAAAAGCACACACAAGAAAGCTCAGTTCAAACCTGCAAAGTGTGGGTGTATTTTCTAATGCACAAGCCTCTCTGGTATGCATGTCTTACAAAAGCACTTATTATTAAATGGCTTCTACATTGCCCGAGGTTACAATTAAGCTATCCTCTTCTTCACTCTCACCTCTCTGCAAAGTGCTTTGCTACTGTGTAGGAAAGACTGGAAAATTAGAACCTAACAGGAGACTGTACTAATGCTGACTTTGATTCTTAGGTATATTATAGTAAAAATAAATGACCAAAGGCTAATACTACACGAATCCAACTTCTATGGCTCCGCATGTGTCTTCATAACAAACCGATACCGCTCCAATCCCAGAAATCTAATGTTTGCATTCATAATGCAGATTTAAACTTAGATGATGAAACATACATTGCCAGGCTAAGAAGTTTTTACTCTTTTCCCTCGAATCTAAATCGTATTGGTTACTTATTTAGTCTGCATTACTGCGGTGTCTGAGCAATCCCAGTCTTCTGTCTATTTATCTTCAATGTCCTCCTCACAAGAAACAGGCTAGAAGAGGGTGCCTGAGTCACAAAGAAACACACACAAAATTGAAGCCAGGACTTTCAAACACCAAAGTGTTCCTCTAGCCACTAGGCCATCCTTACCTGCCACAATAAAAATGAACGAGTTCACCACAACACCTCACATAAAGAAAGCTTCAAAGTGTAAAGTACATCAGAGTAAGAACTGGGTGCTTCCCAGAAACAATGTTTTTGTTACCACTTCTTAACAATGTTTAGCATAATTGAGTCCTCCTCCTTTTGGTATTCTTAAAGGCTATCACAAATGAAGAAAAAGTGTCTGAACACCCAGAACCTGGGATTGATGGGTTTGTTTTTTTGTGGAAGGATGACTTGATTTCCATCCCCCCCTCAGAGGCCTCTGTCTTGAAGGCTTTCATGACTCAAGTCCAGGTGTCTTCATGAGATGCCATTCCTCACAAGAGGGTTAATAGGGCAGATTACAAAATGTGGAGGACCAGCTGTGAAATTTAACAGAATTATGAAAGCAAATGCAAGGAAAATATTCTGAAGTGACAAGCTAGAATAAAGATATCTGCAACAGCTAAATCAAGAAGCCATGATCCTCACTTTTGAAGCCAGTTTTGCTAATTAGCTTACCGTGGCTCTATTTCTATCACATCTATGCCTATCTGTCCTGGTTTGAGTGAGAGCAGAACTAATTCTGTTCAGCGATTTTACTTTTCCGTTCAGTTCTTCTAACTCACTTCACTGTCTGAAGTCAGCAGCCTGTTTTCCCAGGCAGTGTCTGCTGCTGGCAGTGATAACATCCCATGTTTAGAGTTACTACCAAGGATTGGTGTGCAGACCAAGGCCACTGCTGGATCTTGTGTAACACATTGGGGGGTGCAGGAAAGTGAAAGGACGCACCTGCAGGGAGGAGTGACCCCAAACTGACCAACAAGGTATTCCAGCCCATATATGTCATATTCAGTATTAAGCAGAGGGATCTGGAGAGTCTAGAGCTTGCTAGTTTTATTTGCTTGCTAGCTTGCTTGCTCGCTTGCCCCCTCTCTGGGGGCTCCTGGGCTCTTCTCCCCTCCTTGGACTGCTTTGCCAGCTTTGCTCAGCCTGGCTCAGGTCCTCTTTCAGTTCCTTCCTCAGAGCATCCCAGGAGGACTCTGTCTGTTCTGCCTTCGATCCCAATCAGTGTGTTCCTGAACCCGGTACCAGAACCCAGCTCCTGAACACAGCTCCCGGTCTGGGACTCCCCTGGTGCCAGCTCCACAGCATCAGTGGTGACAGTGATGTAATTACCATCAGGGGGTTGGGTTCCATACTGGTTTGTATATATTTGTACATATTCTAGTTTTATTATTTTCATTGTCATTAAAGCTGTTCTACTTTCCTTTTCTAATCACTAAGTTATCACTAGTTAATTCCCTTTCTCCTCCCCTTTGGGGAGGGAGAGGGGTTAACACAGAGCATCTGTTATTGGTCTAAGGGGCCACCCTGACCCTAAACCGTGACACTATCACAAATGCAGGGCATTCTGAAGCATTAATAAATGGGGTTTGGGTTTTGAAGGGACCATTACACAAAAAACAATGATATTTAAGGATGTAACAAAACTGCTAGAATCTGCATGCTTCACCGTTTTTTGAGACTGCAGGAAGCAGCCTGGACAAATATGATGGTACACAGCTCCTTTACAGGACATTTTATTCCCAATCCAAGATATCCATCATTAACTCAACTACAAGGAATAAACTTTGCATTACAATTAGCTGATATGTCATCCTGTCATATTTTAATGTTGCTTTCCTAGAGTTTGGGAAGCCTCATCGAAAATAAAGCATCATTTCTCTGATAAATGTGCACCTAAGATGATAGCAAGCAAACCAATTAATTTGAAGTACACCTGGAAGGATTTTGCAAGTAAATTTAAAGTAAAAACAGTTGACAGAGGCAGATAATTTGAAATATCAATCTAGAAAGCTCGCTAAAAGCAAGTGCTTACAGCTGGAAAATGCAATCAAAGTCTAAAGAGATTAGGCTGAGATGATGTAAAGTTAGAATATTAGATGCAATAAGAGCTTGTTGCTGAAGGGTAGATTTGCTTCTATTATAGCCTTTACTAGAAAACAAAATAAAATATATTTTAAATGTTATTTTAAGACAGGTGGATGATGTCAGACTGAAAGAACTAAGATGGGGAAGCTGACCAGCCACTGCGAAAACTAAGCAATGACCAATATGATGTCACAGTGATCATCCATTTCATTTTCATTACACTTAACTCTTTCCAACCTTTCTTCTACATTGTTGTCAACACGTTGGCTTTACATTCAATGTCTGCACCACCTCTTTTAAGACCTCAGGGTCTGTCTAGAGCAGAATGCAGCTTTTGGCAGCTGACGGTTTTGAGCAACCAGAGCACACCCAGCCCAGCATCTCACTGCAATGAGAGATACCAACTTGAGGCACAATATGCTGTAGATATCATCTCAGAGACTCTGGTACGACTCTTCCAGGCACTGTGCAGTGACACAGGAGAGCTGAGCACATAGGGAGACCAAGATGCTCACTGAATGGTGGATGGCAGAGAATAATATCAGTGCACTTTTCCAAATACTTGTAGCTTTAGTTTGAGTACCCTTTCTTTGAAATCCAAATCCTCTTGCTTCCCTCCCTTTCCTCCTATCATCATGGATTTATCCTAGGTGTCCACAGTGATTAAAGTCTCTCCTGCTAACGGCTCATGCCATTCTTTTGCATTACTTAAATGGTAGAAAATTGTCACATAGCATCTCACCTTCAAAAGTTAAACAGAGCATATAGGGATAATGAAACTATTCAGCAGCCACAGCCTGATTCAGACATACAGCACACTGATTGGTGACATTCCCTCTCTTATCAGCAGTACTAACAGAAAATCCCATTTGTATCAAACATTTTTTCTTCAGGACTGCCTTAAATGGAAACTCCTAAGGATACCTGGAATATGTGATAAAAGAAAGGCACCTGATCTCAGAAATTACTCCGACTCTTCTTCACTCTTAAATAACCAACTTTATCTCTCTTATGTAGGTACGTCTTTCCTCTAAAGTCTTCATAACCTTTTCCAGTTAATATGACAACCTCTGGCAAGAGCAGCAGTACCCAATTACTTCACTGACCCAGGACTTGAAAGTTGTCACTCCTGGTCCACAAGTTCTAACTCCAACTCTATTCCATAGTCAGTGTCCCATTGTCATTTCAGGACAACTTTCCTGGCCTTGCTTGGAAAATGAAACGAAAAATATTGGTATTTGTCTATCCACCTGCAAATCCTGGCCAAAGCTATTTATCTAGTGGGAAAAATGAAGTTTTGTCTTCACAAAGACACTAAGATCAAAGACCAAATCTTAAGTATTTCACAATCTAAAACAAATACAGGAAGAGATATATGATACATTGGAGGTTCCAGCCTTAAACACTTTTTGTTATAAATATAACTTAATATAGTACCTACACAATAACAGTTCATAAGATGGGTAGCAGGCATTTGGGCAGAGATCAATTTTACTGAACAATAAACAGTCAAAAACTGAACACAAAATCCAAGTTCCCAGCACAAACGGTGGCCCAAGAACTGGGAGAGAAACTTTCAGAGGACAGATTTGAGACAAATATGGAAAAAGTACCATAAATCAGGAAGAAAAAAAAACAAACCAAAACAAAAAAACCCAACCAGTTAATACAAAAGCAACGTGGAAATCAACATGAAAAAGTTTAAAGGCAGGAAAAACAACTGAAGAGCTTGGAAGGAAATGTATCTAAAAAAAGGAAATAACTTTAAAATATTTCTCTGCAACCTACAGAACAAAGAAAAGGAAAGAAAAATGAAATTGGGATGGACTCAAGAGTTTTAACATTTAAGTACTATGCTGATGTTAGACACTGTGCCAGACTGTATTCTGAGAAGCCTCACAGGAAGATAAAACTTGGGCCTTGAAAAATGCAGCAGCCACCAAACCCCAAACCTCTGAGTGAAAAGCAACTGTGATATCACAGATCACAAAGCCATAGCAGTTTGTTTAAGTGAACGAAAACAACATCTGCTGTATGATTTCATTACCGCGGTGCACTTCTCTGCTGCTTTCCAAGGCATCTACACAACTCAATCGAGCTGATTCTAGAGACTGCACTCACCAGCTTGAAAGAGGCACAAGTGATACAAACAGGCAACGCTTATCTACTGGTAAAGAAAGCTATGAACTTCCACAGTGCTGCTGCCAGCTGCAGCTTTAGGAAGACAGCATTAAACTGTACCCATTTGCAGAACCAGATCTGAAGCTAGAGTGGTATGAACAAAAGCGCATTGCCAACCTTCTTTCTAAATTTACGTTACTAAATTGAAAAAAATAAAGAAAAATGTTTTGCTTCTGTAATTTTCCAGGCTGTTTACCCATGCACTGCTCAGTACGTTGCATGTTCTTCACTCGTAAATACCAAATTTATCTCTCTTATGTAGGTACTTCTTTCCTCTCAAGTCTTTATAACCTTTTCCAGTTAATATGACAAGCTCTGGCAAGAGCAGCAGTACCCAATTACTTCACTAACCCAGGACTTTAAAGTTGTCACTCCTGGTCCTCTGTTAGTCCTCTCTGCTTATATGGGTCATTTCTACAAAGGTTAAAAGGACTTGTAAAATAAAGTAAAAATAAAACAAAATAAAACCCCCCAACACACAAAAAGATAAAGGCATCGGTTTTCACTCAGGATCTACTCTGAGTTTATATATTTTGTTTGTTTGTTTTTGTGGGTTTTTTTTTTTGTTTGTGGGTTTTTGTTGTTGTGGGAGTTTTTTTTAGGTTTTTTTTGTTTGGTTGGTTGGGTTTTGGTTTTTTTTCGTAAGTCTACAAGATTTAAAACCTGAAAGAGATGTGTATCCTGTGGGAAGAATGGAGCCAGGATCTGTAGAAATACACCCTGCAGCTCTCCTTCTGAGTGCAGTAACCCACAGAGCAGGTCTGGGGCCAGCACTAGACCTGGCAGTCCCTGGCAGGAAGAGGGAGAGCACTGGAAACTCCCTCCAAGAACAATCATGTCTATAATGAGAATCCCACAAACAGACCCTTTCTTACACAGAAAAACTTAAGTACTTGCAGAGGAAAAATACACCCATTCTACCAAGAAGAAACCTGAGTTCCACTCTATGAATAAAATCACTTCTTTGGGTCATTTTAGCTCCCTGCTGTAGGAGACCTATTTGATTCAGAGAAAGCCAGATCTGCAGATCCCATTTCTCAAAGACACAAGTAATTTTTCAGGTATCCCTGGGTTTCCTCATTGTAAGGTCAAAACACCTATTAAAAGGGATCCGAGTAGTGGGATTTCAGTTGGGAAGCAGGTCTCTGCCTGAACAAACACATGGCATTGAACAGGGAAAAATAAAGAAAACACGATGAATACATGACAGGTCCAATACAGAAATACTCTGTCCCAAGACTGTCGTTGTCCAGGCTAATTTTAATGTTCAACTATGTTACACAGCTCTACGGGATTCCTTTGATCTAATACTGCATCTGATTCCTAGCTGCTGGATCTTGTCCAAATGAACATCTTTAATCAACTGGAATTAGAATTACTAAAAAATCCAGCCTACGGGGTAGTACTATCTTCAGCTTCCGACGCAAATAATGATCTCATTAAAACAGTGTATAAATCAGAGAGCTTCCAGGGTTGTGTTTTATGACCATAAAGCTGACACCCTCAGATCTACTAGTTGGATCTACTAGTTGGAATTCATACAGAACATACTCTAGCGTCCTGTGCCATACACTCATGACTCACAGAAAAGCAGATGTGAAGGAAGAAAGTGAGGGAGAGGCACGGTTTGTGTGAGTTATGTACACTGCCCTGGTTTAACTCACCTCATGCTGTTATGCAGAGGTAGATGTTCAGCTCACACCCAATACCACATCTTTTTCTAACTCTCCTTCTCTGCTTTCCTGCCTAAAGAAGACTAATGCTTGCCTTCTCCTCAACCCAAACGTCAAACTAAGATCCTTGTCTAGCTGAAGCAGCCCACATTCATCTCCTAGAGAAGAGAATCAGGGCAATGTTGCCGGGACTAGGCTGTAAGGGAAAATAACCTTGCTCACAAAGTCAGCTGGAGATCCTGTAAGAGACACACATTCTGCATGCATCATTCCAGGGTCACTCCAAGGACAATGGATTTGCAAAACAAGTCCAAAGAAACCGAGGAATAATGCAAAGCCAAATGAAAAAAAAAATAAAATAAAAAAGCCCCAGGACACAGATGGGAAACAGATACACTGCTGAGCATTAATCTCAATTTTGAAATAAAGTTTGGAATTTCCCTCAGGAAGGCTCTGCAACATGGAAGGCAGGTTGAGTCACCAGTTGCTGGAAAGGCAAAGAACTGGAGAGGAACCTCCAGGCTGGAGTGAAGGTACAAGGGGGGGTATCTCCCCACTGGGACTGACAAGAGAGGGCTGGCTACTTCTTCCTCCCAAACTCCAGACACAGTGAAGTACATACTCTGCCAGAGGTCAATTGGCTTTCCTGTAAAGGAGATAATGATCCTGCAGATGCTGCCTGAACTGATCGCTTCAAAAATGTCTGTTTTTCAGTCACTGATCACAGCACGTATGCAGTGTATTTCCTCAAGGAAATTAACTTTCAGAAACAGACAGGAAAAAAAAATATCCTGGTCAGCCACTTCAGGTTTTTGAGCCAGCAAAAAAACTCCAGGTACTTCACAGTGCATTCTGAAATGCACAAAAGGGTCTGTGCCCGAAACCTTAAATCTAAATAGTGCCCAGTAAAATCACTGGGCCTCTGCCCAAAGCTTGGCTATATGGGGATATTAAGATCAGTTAATGGTTTAAAAAAAAAAAAAAAAAAAAAAAAAAAAAAGAAAAAAGACTCTAAAGCAGTGCTGCTCTGTTTTTGTTTTTTTGTTTGTTTTGGGGTTTTTGAGTTATAACATTCTCTAGAAGCTTCTCTCTTCCTGACACCTACCTTCCTTCTTTGTAGCACTTCCACAATCATAGAATAACCGAGCACCTTTAATTCATGCAGCAGCTCAGTTTTCTGTTAACTGACTGAAAAATGGCAGCAATTCATGAGGCAGTGTAAAAAGCCCCGTATCTAGAAAACTCAAAGTTAGGTAGCTAGTTAGTTAGATTCCCTGATAACTACTTGTAAGTGGGTTCCCTTCAAGCATTATAAATTTCTTTTTTTGATACATATTTTGAATTAAAAAAGCTCTTCACAATTTCTTAACCTTTCATGACCCATGAACCTTCGTAATCCCCTTTGGGCTTTTGAGAAGTCAAATGTGTTAGCACCTTGCATCCGTTGCAAGACAAAACAACTATATTCTGCTGATCTGTTGGGACTGGAGACAACTCCCAGAGTTCCTCTGAACACTTTTGCAGCAATTAAATCTTTCTTTTGGTTTTTTTTTTAAAAAAAAAAAAAGAAAAAAATGACAGGAGCTAT
>JAAGNO010017175.1:19156-29454 GCA_033439905.1 Ceryle rudis
AATCTTTGTTTTGGTTTTTTTTTTAAAAAAAAAAAAAGAAAAAAACCCCCCCCAAAAAAAAAACCCAAAAAAAAAAACCAACCCCATCTTTCACACTGATCTGTGAAAGGCTCTGGCAAATCTGGAAAATGCATTACATAAATAGCCGTTACACACATACAAAGACACAACAAACCCCAGACTAAAGACACTTTTGTCTTTCAATTATGACAATGGTCATTTTTATCTGTGACTAAAGGCTCATTTAAAGGCATTTAAGTCAGCAGTGTTCCTTTACCATCATTTATTTTACATTAATCTTCCTATTTCCAGATACAGATATATTCCACAAATTCATATCATACTGTTCGTAAACCTGTCTGCCTTAGTTTGCACAGAAATAAAACTGAATTGTACAAATGCCTCTTCTCTGATACCATTTGGAGTGGCAGATGTCCAACTGCCAGCTGTACAAGTACTGAATACGAAGCACTAATTACACAGTAATCAAATGCTTTGTTAAACCATATTTAAGAATTTTATTGTCACTTAATAACTACAGGAGTATTAGCTGATAAACACACGTGGTCCATTAACACAACGTCCATCAAGTTTTAAGCATATCCATAATGTGATGGATAAATGAGAACTGTTGATTAGACAAATGTATACTTTCAAAAATGCTTTGAACCTGTCTTTCAATAACAGTTCTTGGAAAAATGGAAAATTAAGCTGTCATGAGATGAAAGGCAGAGTTGCACCAGAGATTACAAAGCGGCAAAGAGAAAAAAAAAGAATAAAAAGAAAGGAGTAATTAAAAAAACAATAATATATAAATCATTAATTGTGGCAAAATACATCAAAACAGCACCACAAGATTATCTTCAGGCTTAAATCAAGTACATACATTTACCAACTGGGAAGCAAAATAAATTAATGCAACAGTATTTGCCACTGACTTAAAATCATTAAAGAAATAAGAAAGCATGACAGCAGAGACCATCCATCTGCCTTATGAGTTTACTTGTCATATTATTCTTCAAAGGAAGGAACCTCTCTTTCCTTTTTTTGTCCAGAGCACAAAAAGCAAGCTACAACTGTTCATCTTAAAAAGCATCCCACAGATGAGCACTGCTCTGCAGTTTATAGACACCATCAAATAGTTTAATGTTCTCTTCACCTTTTTGTCTCTTCTGCCCCCTAAGTTGAGGGAGCTGCTTCAAGAAGCCTGATTAAATTTAAAGAGGAAACCTGTGCTATGGCTTCCTGCAATTTGGTCATTAAAGTTACACACTCAAATTCTTTTCAGTCTTAACGTCTGCAAGGCTGTAACATCGTCTTCTCTTAAATCGCACTTTAGAACTCATCTGTGTCATGATGACTTTAAATAATTCAGCTGCAGCCAAGTAGATGGGCTGATCACACCCAGTTAATCCTGACGATTCTCCCTTCAACTGCCACTTTATTAGTGAAAAAACAGACACAGCTCTTGAAGCCAGGCAGAGTTGGCTTTATTTTATTCTTTTAACTCACACAGATAGTACCTAGCCCATCAATCTCTGTCTGCCTTCCAAACCCTCTGGCAAAAAGAAGCAAAATTCAGCAGGACACCCAAGAGAAACAGGTGACATACATATGTGGCAGTCAAAATTCAGTATTAGTGACATTATTCTAACCAAGTAAATATTGCAAATTGTAAAGTAATGACTCCCATGCAAATCAGAGATCTGTGCATCTGACAGCTGTGGTTTTTGAGCAAAGCTTATAAAAAAACCCCAGTATTTTTGTGTCACTGCTCACCAAGTAGGGAATGCTTAGATGACAGTCTATGGGTTAATGAGATCTCTCATGTTTAACATAAGTAACAGTCATCTCAATCTCTTATGTCTTGTCTGAATCACAAATAGGGATGATCTAAGGAAGAGCAGCAAAAGCATCTGGAAAGATGGGCTCTCTCATGATGTTGGGTTGTTTTTTGTTCTTTTTTTTCCCCTAAAGAAGGGTTTCATATGGGAAGCACAGTTACAAATATTTGCGTACCATATCTCTAAAGAAAACAAAAAGCAATGCATCTGATAATAAAAATAAAATGATTTTTTCTTATATAAAGGTAGCAGAGTGTACTAGAGGACCAGAAGCCAAGAAATAAGTGATTTCACCAATTCCTTGAGAAGCTTGAAGCTATATTCCAGATACTTGCTGCTGTAAATGCCAACATATGCTATATACTATCTCAAAAGCAGTCATGTTGTAGGTGATGCTCATTACTCATGGACAGTAATAACTCAAGGCAGTATTTCACATACCTGGAAACATCACTCAACTTTGATCCAAACTGAAACACAGCACTGACTGATAGCAAAACAAATTCATCCCCGTGATTCTCCTGACTGAGAACTGTAAGCCCTCGGGTACCACACACGGCTCCTTTGAATTTAAGGTATTTGTTTAAATTGATACTACTTTCCATGTTTTCAACAAATTAAATCTATGAAGCTTAGTTTTATCTACTCCTCACATTCTACAAGACAAGCCCTTCTTACAGTGATGACAGTGAATGCAAGAAGGGGATGGCAATTGTCTTATTCACATCAAAACAGACCCCCAAAACTGAACACTACATGGGCTAAACTGGGGCTGAAACATCAACCCTCCCAAAATAAGGAGTAAACTGTAACATTTCAGCACTTAGTGTTCCAGAATGATGTTGACACTTGACCTTGTTCTGTTTGCTTGGGTGGGAAGATGCTTTTCCTTTATTATTATTATTTTTTTGCTTAAGTTGTTGTGCAAAAGCCCTTGGAGCTGGAAAAGATTACTTAATAAATAAATAAATAAATAAGAGCTCTACTACTTGCCCTCTAACATACAGGAGTCAATCCAAAACTCCTGAGAAACCCTGAAGAAGGAATTACTACAACATACAATAGATTTGATCACTGAGTGATATAAGAGCTGGTTTAGGGCTTAATGCAGTCAAGCTGGCAAAATGATGCTTTTCAACTGGTTTTCCATTTCAATTGCTTTAATATTCTACAGAAGGATGTAGAGCAGTTAGTCATCCACCTCCATAAGGGAGAAGAACTGGCAAAGTGCAGATTCAGAAAAGAAAAAGCATTTTGCACTACTTAAACAAATGAATCTTTGAATCCAGGCCACTGTGTTTGGGTAGGTCAAGAGAATGCAAATATGAAGCGCTACAAAAACACCTTACCTTCACATCTCTGAATAAGCACAACTGAGGAGTTGCCATCCTTTACACTAGTTCTTTAAGGAGTGGATAGCACAGAACTGCATGTAGGCTTCTGGAACACAATGTAGCAATTTGTACTAAAATTAGCATATTAAAAAAAATTGCTAAATGGCACAAAGACATAATTTGCACAACAAGCTTTCAGTTTCGCTCTTCAGCCTGCAGCCTAAGGAAAACATAATATTTGATTTGGACCTGCCAGTATCCTTCAAGCTTTGGGCCTCTAATAGGTTTTTACGAATTATTTATAACAAACATTGAACACAAAATTTTGAAATACCGTCAGCTTTGGTGAGTGGTACCAAGACAGTGAGAAGTCAGAAACAGATTTTCACTCTTCTGTAGGGTAACGCTTAAAATAATAAAGGTTGTGCATGACCTTTAAAAACAGTATCAGCAACATCAAAAGTGACCACAGTGAAAACTCTGAGAGAAGAAGTATTTTTCTATTTTCTGGTTTGTTTGTTCTCTGAATTTGATTTTTTTGATAGATTAAGGAGGCCACACAGGCACAGCAATTGACAGAGGACTGCTGGGCCACACAGATCCCAAATACCCTCTCAGCTCTCCTGATAAAGCACCTAAATTTCAGGGCAATGTCTCGCTGATCTTCCAAATTAGCTTCACATTAAGTATTTTAGAGAAAGTTGGGAAAAACCCCTTAGCCATTTTAGAAAAGGTTAATTGTCAACCAACTTTTGCTGGCTAAGATTTAAATACAGTGGTTTCATATCCTCAAAAAAATAAAGAAATAAATTATTTCCTCTGACCCTGAAAGTAGTTATGGAATTACTGATAAAGAAAATCTAATCCATCTCCACATCTCTACTGAAATTATCTACTCTTAAGCTAAGCCTAAAGTGGGCTTATATCCTATTTTGCTTTTTAAACTTGGACCATTTAAATGCTTTCATTTACAGTTCAGCCCTTATAGACTTTTTTTTTTCAGCACCACTGACAGACCAACACTGAGATCTCAAATACCAAAAATGCAAGGGGTCAGACCTTCTGTATAATTATATATTTCCCTTTTCCTTCAGAACACACACCTTTCCACCTCCCACCACTAATCTCATCCTCATCTTCCTTCTCCTGCATAATTTAGAAGTGAATTAAAAGTTTCAGTTCCCAAGGCAAACAATGAGGGGATTATTTCAAAAATTTACATGCTAGTCAAATTTATTTTTACACGGGTGAAGCAACAGAGCTTCCGCTTCCCTATGAGGATTATGTCACTTATTATTATTTTTACCACGAAGAAAACACAAAAATACATACTCTACAAAAGTCTCATTCTATTTAAAAACTTCTATGCTTGTCCCATTTTAAGAACATTTAATTTTGCCCGCTCTTCAATCAGCCTGCCCCTTTTCAGACATAAATCTACACACCAACTTCCTTTTTCCTCCGAGTTGGTATGCCGCCTATGCTACTGCTGTTCAGATCCTATACTCCTTCCCATTCCCACACTCTGAAACCTCTTTTACCACCATTCATTTTGATCCTTCACCCATGTCAGTGTTCGTAACCAGGAGTCACAGCCTGGCATGGATGCCCAGAACCTTCCATCCCCTGCGTGCCACACACTCTTCCAAAGCACTGCTGAAGCATCCCAGTTATGCAGAAGTGCTCCTCAGATTGCCCACTCCAAGCACTTCAGGGTAGGTGAGCCTGTTCACTTTAGTACTAGTATTCTACGGTTTTAACACTTCAAAAGCAGCTGCCTGTGTCGTACGCATAAAAGTTTTTTGTAGGACAGGGCATCTGTCAGGTGGCAGCACATAACTGCAACTACTACAACCTTTAAAGTCATTGTCCAGGATACAAAAATATTTGTTTTTTTCAACAAAACTTCAGTAACAGGCTTGATCCTTTACCAGCTACCACAATATACTCCCCTCTCAAGCACCTGCTGGATGACCCTGTAGTTGAAACACCTTCTTTCCCTAAAATGTACTTGAATAATTATATTTAATTCCTGACTGCCTGTGAATAACAGAGTTTGAGGTCACAACAATGGCCTGCTTGCTTGCCCGTTGCTCTGAGCTATTCTAAAAGACCATCGCTTGCAACAGCGTGACCCTTTGAGCTATTCTAACTTCCACCACCTGCAATAGAGCAACCTGTTGATGGTCACGACCCATGAAAGACCAGCTGGGGGAAGACGTCTCTCCTGGATGAGGATGTCCCTACCATCTAAAAATATATTCTCCCTCTCTGCTCTCCCTGAACATTTTTCCTTGGTTTGACCTGCTGTGGCTGGCTGGGAAGATGCTCCTATCTCTTCTCAATGGGAGCACAGATGCAGATCTGTGCGGTTTTACAGCACAGCACCCCAACACGGTTTCGGTGTAAACTCCATACACATAGTGCCACCGAACCATTCCTGCTCCAGTGCCGAGCACCCCGAGTCCCACCTCATCCAGCCACTCCACCTCGGCAGCACCAACCTCCCAGACATCTTCCTCATGATCCACCATCACTTTGGGCACAGGACGAAGCAACAGATTTGGGGGGCGGGGGGGCAAGCAACCCGATGGGGCACCTGGAGAGGCCTACACCACCTTCCCCGGAAGACAGGGAGGGCGGGGGCGAAATACTATGTCCAATTCACTGCGACTAGCGAATCGTTTGTGGAAATACTTCCATCTAGAAAGCACACTACACAAAAACAACAGTGAACACACTTAATAAATCCCTAAATTCTTCCTAAATAATGAGGTAAACAAATTCGGAAAGGGTTTCCAAGAAATTTAAGTATGTGATTAGACACGAGTTTACATGACTAGAAATAATACATCCTAAGCAGTGTTCAGTATCTTGCAGTCCATTCTCAGAAGCACAACTGTTACCTTAGTAATTTTTGTCTCCATCCCCCCCCGTTTTGCTTTCCTTTCTATAGGCCATTGAAGTGCTCCAGGGACTTATTGTGCATCCCTTGTCCTGACCTTAATTGCCCTCCAGGTACAATCCTTCTCGTGACTGAGATGTCCTAAACACAGCCAGGTGCTCTCCAGGGCCGCTGACATATTTCCAGTGTACAGACCAACTACTGGGAATGTCCCAGTTCCACGAACACTAAAGGGGATGGAAGTTGGAACTAACACTGTTTACCTTATTAAATTCTGTGAATCTTTATGAACTTGTATATGTTCTCAGGAAGGGTTCAAATACATTTTCCTCTCGGAGGACAACTCCTTTAATGCATCATGAGGCTACAATAAAAATCTAAACATACAAGAAAGCTGAGAGTATTTTCAAAAATACTCCATTTTAGAACTTAAGACTAACCCAGCATTCATTTATTTTTTAGAATACTCAACCCAGTATTAAACTGTAAAACTTATTTTGTAAACAGATTAAATTTGGCCCTTAAGACTATGACATTGTAACTAAATGGGTAAATTAAAAGCATTTTAGTTACAGCTAAGGCCTCTCAATATGTTTCAGGGATAACAAATGAATCCTTAAATCGATACCATAAAATATACAGAATTTATAAATAATTAAGACATTTATCTTCATGGTAGAGAATAAAGTTATTGTATGTAGTTTAGATATGAAAATGAAATTCCTGTATAAAACTGGTACCATTTTTATCATTTGTAGAGCTCAGTAGCACTGCTTATTAATAATAGATTAAGCAGTTGTAGCCAGCTATATAAATTGGCAGTTGATTGCAAAGGGACCTCAAATTGCAATAGCACAGCATAGCAGTTAATGCAAAAAATGGCCCTTTCATTTGTAAAATAACAAAAATCTGCACCTTAAATTGCTGCGCTCAGCTTGTAGCTATTGTAAGGCAAAAATGAAAGTAATATGATAAAACTAAAGTGATATGGTAGTAGCATTTACCAGCAAATACGAGTACAAATAAAAAGTCAGTTTCAACACTTGCTTCTCATTGCAAATTAAAGCAAACTATTCTCGAGTTTACGTGATGAATTCAGAATCGCTCGATCTGAGAAAGTCAAAAGGCATAACTAATATTTCAGTGTTGTACTGTGAGCTACTTCATACAGTACAAACGAGCAATGTACCTTTGAAAGAATTCCACTCTGCGAACTGCTAATGAGTAGCTTTTCAGAAGCAAGCTGCTTTTTCAGGGGCTTAAAAGAATTTCCTTTGTATCAACTTAGTTGTATGCAAATCAGGTTTAAAAAAAGAAAGACCTGGATGGGAATTGAGAGTAATGAAACCTTGCAAAGCACCACACAGATGTGACACAAGGGTAAACATACTTTCGTATGTGGTAAAGTCACCGCTTCATGCTTAACACTGAAAAGCCTTTACTAGAAAACAGCTGCTTCTATAAAAGCTGGAGTCAACTTGGCAAAAGCAAGTGATAAACGGCCAGTTTCCATTTAAAATGCCTAAACCCAGGAACAAAGTAAAAAGAATGTTGAGACTCTGGAAGTGTCCACTTTTATAAAACTAACATATGGCTTTTCAGCGATTCAGTTCCTTCAGGGTTTGGTTAGTAGAAATATTCTTCTAATCATGCACAATTAGAAATACTAGAAAACTGCACCAGATACAAGAGTCTCTTGGATTATAAAACCCTGACTAGCGGGGGGAAAAGAAAAAAAAAAAAAAGTAGTATTAAAACATTTTTCTGTAGTTTGAAAAAGGTGTACGTAGAAAAATAGTGAACAGCGTATGACTAAGCACATGAAATAAGAAAAATGTACAGGTCAACTCATTTATAGTAATTCAACCTTCATCTTCTGATTTACTTACTGTAAAAAATCTATTATAGCCACAATTCGGTAGTGAACTGTAGCCATCTACTGGAATGAGCAGATAAAGCAAATGTTTAAGACAATGTTCCTCCCCGGGAATTTAGCTTGCTTCGCATGCTCTCTAGTATACGCCAGAAAAATGAACAGTTAGATGCTATTAATAGTGGAAAAGGAGTATCTCTCCAAGGCAGTGCAGGCTAAACAATGTCAAAAATATGCTCACTCATTTGGCAGGCACATTTTTTTAAAGACCGCGTTACTTTTTACAATAGCAATGCAGAGATTGTTCGCTATAAACGGTGACATTTTATCCGATGATCACTGTATTTACATTTTCAAAAGCATGTAACAGCAAGTGTTTCAAGTGCAACAAAATACTACTTAGTGGATATTTATTTTAAAGCAAGGCAAATGAAATAATTTCAGCGCTTTATGAATTTCGGACAGTGTATTTTATTAATCACAGTCGACGTGTAACATAGTACTAATGAGCTTAACTTTATTTTAAAAAGAGGAAAATAAGAACAGATCAGCCCATGCCAAAGTCTGCTCCTGTTCTGGAACAGGAGAGCTTATCCCAGTAGTTAGGGCAGTATTCTGAGTACAGCGACTCTGGCTGCCTCCAGCTGTCATGAGGTAAGGAAGTGTGTGTTAATAGTCCTAGAGGAATTCATTCAACCCGTTCAACTTTTTAAGTACATCTTCGAAGACATCTCAGATTCTACCAGGAAAGGGTGAATGTTGAAGGGATAGGAGGGACCTGCAGAAAAATCCAAACCCATTATGGAGGAAAACCAACCTGCAGAAAAGAGGTGATAACTTTTATTAGACAAGATGATACTATCTGAAGAGTGAGCAAGCTCCCCGCTCAGGCTCAGAGGAAGGGCAGAGGTGGAAAACAGGTCCGCTTCTTCCAGAGGTACAGTTTCATCTATAGCATCACTTCCATGTAATCTCCAAGACCCACCATCATGGCTGCAATAACCTGGCTACTACTACTAGCCTGTTCTCAGGGAAGACACTACTAGTAATGCAGTGCTGAGGGACAGTAATTCCATCCCAAGCTGCACGTATCAAGATACACTGTCAGATGTAGAGATGCTAATACAAATCTTGAACGGGGAAAGGGGAAAGCAGCCCCAGTAAGATCCTGATGTTCCACTCTTAACTGCAGTTTTAGGCCAATTTAATTTCTGTTATGAGGGGACTCACAGGTAACCCCATCTGCACAACTCCCCTCTGTCCTCTAGGTGTTTTGGCCCTACATAAGCAACATCGGAGTCTCTTCCAAGCATTTCAGGTGTCCTAAGGCACTCATTCATGTTATTCATAAATGCAGCAGAAACAGGTTTTCTGTTGTGATTGGGCCCTAAAACAGACATGGGAGATTTCTCAAGATTTCATGTCTGCCTGGAGTAAAATTAGCCCATCAGAATAAAGCACAGTGTTTCAGCACCACAAAAGAAGGGCAATCCAAAAAGATGGGAAGCATAATGGTCTAAATCTTTAACGTGATGAGTTGCTTCTGGACCTGTTTCCTGAAAAAGGTGACAAATGCAGCTGATAAAGGAAGTGGATACTGATGGCATTCAAAGAGCAACAGCAAATCATTTATATGTACACACGCAATCACACACACAGAGTACACCCTGCAAAACGGGAGAGTGACTAGAAAATCCCTGCGCCACGATTACCCCCTAACAGAACCCAGCCTCTACAACTCTGAGGAAGCCATCACAGTATCAAGCCAAAATATTACACAGAAAAGTCAGCAGACCTCTGTAGTCAGAGGGATATTAAGGTCTCCTCAACTCTGCCTGAAATTTTGTAAGTACATTGGAACATCTGCTGCAATGTATTTATGGTGAGACCGGCAATGCCACATGTGAAAATGAACTATTCTTCTCCAAAAATCCCTTATCTGAGTTTTATGACCTTAGAAGATCAGCACCATTCGATAACTCCAGATATCACAAATCACTGCCTAATAAAGTGAAGTGTAACTAAACAGTTTTAAATGGGGTGAACGACATCTTGGCAAGTCACTTACAAAAGACCATTAATTAAATTAATTAGTTAAGGTATAAACAGGAAAGGTTCTACTCATCAAATCCAGCCAGATTAAACTCTATACATTGATGGGCTCTCATTGACAAAGCTATTTTTTCTACAGCAAATGGGGAGGAACTTGGATGAACTATCCCACCAGGCAGAATTGGTAGTGAGCAGATGGGGTAGTAACATCTTTAACCAGCACCATTAAGTCTCAAAAAGGATAAACATACTCATGCTTCAAAGTATAAACCAACCATGTATTGTCACTG
>JAAGNO010017176.1:7423-19578 GCA_033439905.1 Ceryle rudis
AGTCCATCTTTCACCAAAGTCATTGGCATTGTTCTATTGCTTTCCACAACAGAATCATTAGGTATGTAGTAAATTTTTTTTTGGTTGTTTTCATCTTGGAACATGAAATAAACATTTAGAGGAGAAATAAAGGTCATGTTTTAGAATCTGACCTTCAGTCCCTGAGGATTTATTCTGTCTGTCTTTGTAGTGTGAAGAGGAAGACCCTATTCTGGAAGAAAGTTTTCTTGTCAGAAGTTAAGCTTGCAGTTTGGTTGTTAAAGAAAACTTGAAAATAGCCAAGAATAGCCTGTTCATGTTCTCAGACAAGATTTATGTGATTTCATAGTTCTAAAAACTTATTTCAGTCTTTCATGAGCATGGTTTGAATCAAGAATTAGAAATCTTAATTGATATCTGTATTCAAACAGAAGCCAGTTGGGCCACTTAACATGTTTAAAGTTAAATGTATTCTTATATATTTAAGTGAATTGTGCCCAACAGTTGGCACCAACTTTAAGTCATACTTGGTCTTCAAAAACTGTTTGCCTACCAGTGTTAGAAATAGCATTTCTAGTAACTATAATTGGAAAGGGTTTAAGGAAAAACAACTATTGTCTTTGTCAATCTACTTTTTTAGTTAGCTTGAAAACACTTCGTTTACTGTTTCCACCTAATAAGGCCTTTTTCCGTTTGTTTAACTATTCCCAAGGCCAGAAAGGAAACAAAACCACTTAGAACATGCTTGTGAAATACAGAATAATTTAAAGAAAATGGGTAGGCAAGTAGCATATCCAAGTGACTTTGACTTTCAAACTCATTTGTTAAAACTGAATAGTATTATTTATTAATTGAAATAATAAACTGTTTCATTTATTAGTTGTTGCTAATGCTTTAAACGATTATGTCTAAATAATGTCAGGATGCGGGAAAGAAATTTGAAGACATCTAGTGGTTATTTTAAGGAAAGCAATTGAGAAAATAGTTATGAAGCTTGGCTTGAAATATTGTTGGTTTCAACACTATCAGGAATTCAGAGTTGAAAGTTGGCATTTTCTAGTAGGCAAGTTTGGATTGAATCCCTTTCCTGAAGTGTGGTATCAGTAACTGCTGGTTTGAAAGAAAAATTAGCGAAACAGTTCACACAACTGAAACACACACATTACACCCTGTATATATGAAAGGTTTATGAGCAACAGAGAAAATGGGGAATTCTCTGTTTCACTGAAAGCTACTCATCACTCAGTACTTTTATGGTATTGGAATTATTACGCATTCTTTGTGCAAGGTAAGTAAGATGCAGTATAATAGCATCGCTGCATCTTGGTATTACTTCTGTGCTCTGTTTTTGCTCATTTTATCCAAAGATACCAAATACTTGGTCACGTTGGTATTGTCTTAGATATGTACCGTGGTGATTTGTGTGAGCAAGACAATTATAATCTGGCTGTTACTCTGTAAACATCTTCACTGGGGTTTTCCATACAGTTGGGGTTTTTTTGAGAAGTATGCTGTGCATTTTGTAGATAATCACAATGAAGCAAAGATGGGTATGATAAATTATTTGATATTCCCACTGTATGAGCAGAATAGTAATTAGGTTCAGGTCAGCATGGTTCAATACATACGGCACAGGAAGTAAAGCAAGGTTCTCCTCAGGGCTTAGACCTGAGGTTGTCTTTAGGTCTGCTTGTGCCCTTCTGCATGACCTGGCTCAAGGCAAGTTGCTTCCTTGTGCCTGTGTTTTCTAACCCAGTGATTTTCTGGATTTCTTGTCTATTCATAAGGAAAACTTCTTGCTTTAGGGACAGTCTGCTTCTGCCCAATGTTTAACAAACCAGAGCCAAAGAGTCTTAATTCCTCTGAAGATCCTGAGTTCTCATGTAATGCAGATAAAGTGTACATCTATAATAGTGATTATAGAGGGGAGGACTACACAATCTTTTTTCTCTTCAAATGTTTTATCTGCCATTATATTTTCATCCCCTTCTCATCCCTATTTCACCAAAATTTTGTCATCTGATAATAAGGTCACCAGCCAAGTGTAGCAGTCATTCTTGTCACGCTCCACTGAAATTGTGTTTTATAGAGGAAAGACTGGATTTGGCTTATAAAAGTGACTAAAAATGGTTACTTCATCTTCAACTATTCCTGTTTATGAATGCTGTCATAAATTACAGCTTTCTTGAGTGGAGGCTTATACTGCAGTAAAGGACCATAGTGCAGTGAAAGATGTGTGCAGCTCACAAGGAATGGATGCTGATGCCTGTAACTTCTCAACCTGCAGTGATTGCTGGGCTGGAGACATTACATTGGTTTTGTGTAGATTGCTGTGGACCAGGACCTGCTCCTGTTTAGTACATTCCTGTCACTTCTCTTACTTCTGCAGCAAAGGTCAGCTCTTGACAATGCCAGTGCTTACTGAGGACTACTCATATGAATATGAAGTGTTTGTTTCTTCCTGTAGTCCATTCCAAATGACATCTTAATCATACACAGCACTTGTTACTAATTTCAAATAACCTCGTTTGTGGTTCTGTGTCTGGTATGGGGTGTCTGTTGAGCTAATTCTTTGCTGAGAAAGTAGTTGCATTAGTAATAATACTCTTCTTGTTGTGCACTGTTAAATAGGATTGAGCGTCAACAAGCAAATGCACGTCAAGACTTTGTCTGATAGATTTTAAACAGAGGTAGAATACGTCAGTTAATGTGAAATGCTAGTTCTTCCACCCGAGTGTGTAACTGTGTGAGTAAAAGGAGCTAAATAGTTTCCTTGTTAGAAGAGGCATTTAGTAAAGGTCAGTGAACACTTTCTTATTCCAGATGAATTTGAATGGCTTTCCTGTTGCCCAAATAAAAATGTCTAAATGGTTTGAAGTTGAAAACCATGCTTTAGACAGTATAGTTAAGGATTTGTTGTTGTTGTTAACCTGTAGAGCTTTTTGAGAATTGTACACTGTTTTGGCAAGTTATTGGACCATCGTCTAAGAGACATTAAAGGGGACAGGAGTTACTCAAAGTTATGCAGCTTCACATATAGTTCTGTTCAATGTCAAAGTGCTTCATAAATAGTGCAGATACCTAACAAGTAGTCAGTTCTTTTTAAAGAAATGTAATTACTTTCATTGAGAAAGATTTTACAGTTATGCTCCACATCCCTCAGTAAGCTCCATAAGATAGAGAAATGAATGCTTATTTCACAGAGTAAAAAGGCAAGAAGGTAAAAGTGAAATGATCTCATGGCTCCAGTTTGAGAACTTGTATTAGAATTCAGAATATGTTGTTCTTAACTGATTACTATTATGACACCATTAAGGCCAGGGGACATCATTACATAACACTGGCAGATTTCAACGGATAAGGCAAATTTCTGCTTTAGCTTTTGCTTTGCCCACAAAGGGTACCCGATTCCTTCTCTGCCTGTATCCTGTACCCACCTACGTAAATTCAGTGTAAAGCAGAGCAAAATGAAACAGAGCAAAGTGAAACAATAGCATTTTATATTCTCCTCCTCATGTGTAAATAAGCAGTGAATCTGATTACTCTACAAACTGTGTCACTCAGCAGTAGTACAGCTTCATGCCTGTGCATTTACAAACATGCCTAAACATAAAACTCAGCTTCTTATGCCTAATCACTTGCTAGTTTAAGAATGCTTGCTGGCTGATAATAGGTTATTAGTTACTTTTAAATCTTAAATTACAGTAAGGCCAGTCCTTGACATTCAAAAATCAAGTCAGCATCATGAAAATCATGACACAGGATCGTCACAAGCCTTCTTTTAAAACTACTGATTATGCTATATGTACTTCCATGTGTCTGAGGCTTTAAACGCCCCCAGCTCCCATTATTGGGTTATTTTCTGCAGCTTAGTGCTAGATGTTAAATTTCATGTAGAGAGAGCTAAAATTTCCAGGTGTCCATTTCTTTTCTTGAAGATATTAGAGGAAGAAAAAAAAACCCCACATAAACATAACACATATGATGACAATAGTTATCCGCACTGATTTTAGAGACTGTACTGTGTTTACTTACAAACTTTTGGGTTTGAAGCTTTTTACTTTTCTTAAGGATACTTTTGGTTGTTTTCATCATGAATTTTTATTCTGAAAAATCACACTTATACAGTGCTTTTCATATTTAACATATACTGATGCATGTAACCGATGAGCGGCTGACTAACCTGACTAATTTCCATGGTTTCATTCAGCTTCACTCTCAAAATTCCTGTGGTCTGTTGAGCAAATAAAAAATATCCCAAATTTAAAACATGACCACTATGAAAGGTTTCCAAAAGATCAGACTTTTTAATAGGATTTTTGCTGTGCATAGGCCCGTACATTATGTAATTCAGAAAAAATATTTCTTCTGAGAGAAGATCATGTTCCGTGAGGAATAATCCTCAGCACTGAGTAAATGAAATAAAATGCTCTGTATTAAAAAACCCAACAAACCCAAACCCAAACCCAAACGAAGCCAACCAGAGATTTTGGACAAGAAAATATTATAGATAAGAAAAAGTATACTCATGTTATCGATGATATGTTTGCTTATGGATAATTCAAAATATGCTGTATTGAGCGAGGACACAACAACCATAACAAAGGTTGGCGTTCTGTGCTACGCTAATTTGAGAAACACAGTTAAATACTAGAGATGCGTGATGGTTTTTAATCAATGTTAAACACTGCAGAAACATCATTTTGGGGTTGAGTTAGGCACCGAGTTTCATCTGCAAGGAAAGGAAAAAGGAGAGATGTCTGAAAACAGTCTGTCTTTTCTTTATTTTGAAGGGAGTTGAATTAGAAATAGTCATGTTTCTTTCTGATGGTTTTTAAGCAAAACTTTTGTGTCTTGAGTCAAAACATCATCTTTCATTAACTGTGAGAGAGAAGGGGAAGTTAACTTAAAAATAGCTTGTAGTCAACATAAAAATAGGAAGGGCTGCAGGTGATTTGACAGAGAGAACTACAGTTCAAAATTACCTTTTTAAAAGCTAGAAATGGTCTAGAGAAACAGAATTAAACCAGAAAGTTTTGTCTTCATATGAATATATATACACCTTATACAGAAATGCAAACCTTACGAACTGGAAGGACCAGAACTTTTCAAGCGCAAAATTATGGTGTAAAGTTCTGATCTATATTTTGAAAGCCACAGCGTAAGCAGTCTTCCTCTGCCCTCTTCAGGTATTTCCTTTAGGCAGAAATAGCTTCTTTTTTATGAACTATTACTGCTTAATCTGGGCTAAGTGCTGTGTAAAATTGAGGAATATTGATACAAAGGAGCACTAAAGGTGTACTCACATCCACTGTGTGAAAAAGTTTAAAGTTACCCTCTTTGCAGTGTCCTCTACAAATAAGTATTAGTTCCTGAGGTTTTTTAACTTACATCATTCACTGTATTTTTATTTTTGTTTTACAGAGAAATGGTTAATGCATGGTTTGCTGAGAGAGTTCACACCATCCCAGTCTGCAAGGAGGGAACCAAGTCCCAGAGTGAATCCTGTGCTTGTCACCAGCCTGCCTGTGCCGAGACCACCAACTCTGGGACACCAGCAAGAAAAATCTCTGCTTCTGAATTTGACAGACCCTTAAGGCCTATTTTTGTCAAGGACTCAGAAGGAGCGGTGAGCTTCCTCTCTGACTCTGAAAAGAAGGAACAGATGCCTCTGCAATCTCCAAGGACTGAGAGCAGTGCAGGGGATCAGTGCTCAAGACTATTAGAACTTGTGAAAGATATTTCTAGTCACTTAGATGTCACAGCGCTGTGCCATAAAATTTTCCTACATATCCATGAGCTTATAGCAGCTGATCGCTATTCCCTGTTCTTGGTCTGTGAGGACAGCTCTAATGAAAAGTTCCTTGTAAGCAGGCTGTTTGATGTGGCAGAAGGCTCCACACTGGAAGAAGCTTCCAACAACTGCATTCGCCTGGAGTGGAACAAGGGCATTGTAGGTCATGTAGCAGCTACAGGCCAGCCTCTGAACATCAAGAATGCATATGAGGTAAACCGAGAAAGATTATCTTGAACAATTCTCGAAAAAAAGAAAAAGCCATATTATCAGCTGTTCTAATATTTCCATTTTAGTGTATGTATTTGGAGCTATATTGGCTTAAACCAGTCAAGATACTGGTTTTGACACCGCACGTATACAGAAACATGAAGCTGTGGCTGATGCTAGAGGAATGTTAACGTCAAAATAAAGGAAAATTTGATGTTAGCAGTCAGACACCAGCCCCATCTTCGCCAGCTATGTGCATACCAGTCTAGCTTTAAACATTTAAATGTTTACATATCTGATTGTATAAGGACGTAAGATACTTCTGAATTTAGGGATGATGGAAAATGTAATTAATTAATTATCTCATACAGATAGGCATACAGAAATGAAAATTACCACTTCTGATTGATCATCTATCAGTTATTCTGAGCATGTTTACAGAATTAGGTAATATTACCAAGTAGAGCTTTTCAGAAGAAAAAAAAGGCAGTGTGATTTCTTATGGTTTCATTTTCAACACACACTTGTTTGCTGCCCCAGAAACTGTCTAAACATTTGCTAAATACACGTTTCTAGCAGGACATCACCTGTCCTTATGTTGTAAAAATTCATTCTTGAATTGAGTCCTTCACGCCGAACGTGAAATCAATTGCTAGAGAAAGAACAGCAGCCTTTGACAACAGTCTGATTTATTTTAGTAAGGGTTTAAAAAAATCGGTATTATAACAATAGTCAGCTGAAAACAGTGAAACAAGCCATCTCTGATAAAAGCAAAACCACTAAACATTTATAAAACTTTGTTCCTTTGTGGCCATATGTTTTCATTATATTTCTATATATCATGTAGCAATACTAGGGATGGTTAGTCCATGTATATATTTATTATTATGATGGTCTTAGGCGCAAGAAAGGCTTCTCCTATGGTTTGTTGGTTTTTTTTTGTTCTTTCTGGCACTTGTATTTATCCACAGACGCTCATGTTCCACATAAATGCTTTTTTGTTGTTAACACATTGATAGTAACAACTTTATATAATTAGCTAGTAATGGAACTTTTGTTGCCCTGGGTAACAGTTAATCAAATATTGTACTTTTCTTAACCTTTAAACCAAGGAATAAAGTGAACCGGTCTTTAGGCTTGTAGTGAAATAATTGTGGTTTTGTTTTTTTTTTTTTTCTTGTATCAGGATCCAAGATTCAATGCAGAAGTTGACCAGATCACAGGGTATAAGACTCAGAGTATCCTCTGTATGCCAATAAAGAATCATAGGGAAGAGGTAAGTTGCAGTATTTGGATCACTTAATGGAATACTATTTCCAGCTATTCTAATGCTTTAGGCTTTCGTTAGCTAGCAGTCACGATCTTACAGTATAAAACTGTGTCTTTTTTTAAAAAGACTTCTGTTTGCTTGGAATTTTATTTTATCTTCTCTAGTTCAGTCATGCAAGATAAAGGGAATTGTCAAGAAGAATTTAATCCCAGATGCAGTAGTAGAACATAGGCATTTAACTATAGAAGTGCTGTTCCTGGTTCCTGTACCAAGTATCTGTCCACACTAAAGTTCTCTCCACATTTACTGGTCTATCTCAATACAATCTGAGCATGCACTAAGTTGCTGTACTTCAGCTTAGCTTTTCCCTATATCATTTTCCTTAAGGCCCACAAACTGGGTTTTATTGTTGTCTAAAAGGCCGTCTTTCACATTCTGTTATCTCAACATCATAAATTAAAAAACATTTTAAGTGCTTAATATTAGGCATTGAAAAACATGTGGCATTGATGTGATTCAGAAAAGTCATCCACAAGTCATATAACTTAAATCACTCCTAACTGAAAACAATGTGAATCTGCTCACTGAACTCTTGTATTTCCTGTCCATATTACTCACAAAAGTTCTCTCTTCCTGTCTGATGCTGTCGCAGTAGGAAGAATTCTTATTGGGGACTAACAATGTCTTCTTTCACTGTGTAGTTGAATTCAGTAAAGTCAATGAAAGCCAGTGAATGGGAAAAAAGTGAGGTCCACTGCTTTACTTAGAGAGTAAATAAACTAAGTTTTGTGTGTTTTTGATCCTGAATATAGCCTTCAGCCACATCACTAGTTTTTAGAATACTCACAAAGTGTAAGGCTCTCTGTAGAGTATGTCAGAGTTTTAAGATAAGATTTTCTCTCCTGTAATTCCTATATTTTTCAGTATATTTATAGTTTGCTTCCAGAAAGCTCAAACTCCAAAAAGAAATGCTTCCAGGATTAGTCTGAAGACATCATACCTTCTTTTTCTTGCTCTTCCATATTTTACTCCTCTTATGAAATGCGTCACCTTGACTCTTACTGCACTCAACCTTTTTTCATTAAATAAATTGACTAAGCTTGTTCGTTGAATCTTACTCTAGCTGGCCCAGGTGATCATCCAGGATTTTCTTTCTTCACCTACTGCTAATTTTGGTTTTAAATACATTTTTTCCAGTTCTGACAAGGACAGCACTTGATCCTCTCCCACTCCTGCTTAAAAAGTCTTCCCCTTTCTAACCGGCAGCAGCCACTGCTGGCCAAGGACCAGCTGATGAGCAAAGCAGATGTTGTGTGAAGAGCTGTCAGGGACCAGTGATCCACGTCAGGCAGATGCAATACTTTAAATTTCACCCAAGCCATACCATTTTCTTGAATGGAAAAAATGCTGTGTTCTATGTAATTGGGATCAGAAATGAATTAGGAAATGTTGCTGGCCAGAGAGTGTGAAAGTGCTTATTTCTCACCAGGTCCTGATGGTGGGTGGGGGAAGGAATAAGAGCTGGAGTTTGTTGGTCCAATACACCATGACTTACAGGCTGAATAAACCTGCAATTGGCCGTATCTTCAGCTAGCTTTCTGTTCCTAAGTGCATCAGCAAGTGTAAATGAAGCAGGAGTTTGTTTATTTTGAGAAGTTCAGCCAACCTTAAGTTTGAAGAGAGTGTTAGACTCTAACCATATGCAATATGGGGGGAGCTAAACTGTCAGATTTCTTATACGAAAGAATGGTGCTTTCTAATTTTTTCTGATTTTCAAGTCTCTACTAGAAGGCTTTTTCTCCCTCTCACTGTAATGCCTGGCTGATGTGTTTCTTGACAGTTTTTTGAGTCAGTGAGTGAATCAGTCCTTAATGTGTCATTTGCACTCTGCTGATTTTTCTGTTTAAGAAAACACCCAAACAACAAAACCAGAATACTGGCTCCTCCCCATAAAAAAAAATTAAATCCCTAAAGGCCCTCTAGTAATAGTGAGGCTAGAGAATGCTGCCTTAGTCTAGGATGTCAGCAACTGCAGTCAAAAGACGATTCTGGAAGATATCCAAAACCAAACACTGAGAAAGAGAAGCAACTGGGTTTTCTGTTTATTTGTTTAGTATTAGTACTATTTTTTCAAAACAAAAGAGTCAGTAATTGAGAAGAAGAAAATCTCATGCTGATTATTAAATCCTCTGGGCCTGCTGAAGTATGGGGATTTTTCCAGTAGATGTTTTTCACATTTGCCTATATTTCCATGAGGCACATGAGAAACCAAAGTCTTACTTAAAAATAACAGCTAGTAAAACATTCCATAGATGAATAGAAGAAAACAGTTTGATTTATAGAAGAGCTCATAAAAAGGACCCAGGAACTAGCAACAATGAGAAAAAAAGCAGTGCATTAAGAACCTCTGCACGGATGCACGTGAAGAACGAACTACCTTCACGTAATAGTAAAAGAACTTCTTGATCCCCTACTCAGCCTATTCTTGCTGACAGAAATGCTGCAGAAACATTGCATTTCAGATGCAGGACATTCTGCTGATTATGTCACAGAATCACAGAATGTTAGGGGTGGAAGTGACCTCTGAAGACCATCGAGTCCAACCCCCTGCCAGAGCAGATCACAGAGGCTTGTATAGTATTAGCTCTATGAAGACTTCTCATTTTCCCATGAAAAATTGCAAATGCAAACTGACCGAGCTTTGCATCTGTCTTTGGGGCCTTTGAACAAAGTTCTGATAACTGTAAACCCCTGACGCACAATCTCTGATAATTAAACAGAATTTTTTTCCATCCCATCATATGACAAAAGTATTGCCAAAAGACACTTTCTGGCATGCAAGGCCATATCATTTGCTGGTTATAACCACTGAAGAGAGCAAAAAAGAAAGGCATTGTGTAACCTGGATTGTGTTCTACTTAAAAAGAAAACAAAAAAAAGTTTTAAATCAAGTAATTTAATTATCTAGTCCTGTATTTAAGTTTGTCATGAGGTGAATGTGAAGGCATAGCAAAGATTCCAGTTTGATCCTGCAAGATTTTCTCTTCTGGTGATTGTTCTGTAAGATCAGATAACTATATCCAGCTACCTAGACATCAGGATGTAAGACTTGCTACTTGGATTATCGACACATATCAGAGAACAATCAAAACATTCAAACCAGATTTTTTTATCCTCAGTAGTACAAAAGCCACCAGTGAAAAGTTAGCATTCGCCAGCTTGTACCACAGAGTTACCATGGTTATTTCTTTTGCAAGAGGAAACTGGCGTTGCTGGCTGCAGCTGTAGCTGTTAGTGCCAACCATGTCAGTGCTACAGTGCTTGTACAGAAGTCAGGGGTTTACCACTCCTGGCAGAAGACTGAAGGTTGTGGCAATTCAGCATTGTGCTTCTCAAAAAGCAGCTTTTCATTCCTGGTGTGTCCTTAAACCTTTAATTTTTCAGGAGCTTCAAATGATACTGATTTGCCTTCTAGAGCTCCCCTAATAAAGTTAGTAAATGCAGTGGCACTTTCTTCTGATTTTGTTTCGTCTTAGACCCAGAAAAAGGACTACAGAAGTTGTTGCAAACAATTATCACCTCGGGTCTCTCCATGTGGTTTTGTAGACATTTGTAAACAGTCATTTCAACAAAATTTGACAAAACTGAATAGGGAATGGAAGTCCTTAGCTTAAATTATCTTGTGGAGTTACCCAGAACTGATACAGGACTCAGTACAGCTCTCTAGCTGGTTTGTAGAATGGATGGTCTCTGATGCATAGAGTCACTGCAGCTGCCATAGAGCATCAAAAGGAATAACATAATTTTCTGTTATTTCTGCATTTTTTTTTCTTTCAGCTGTGCAAAATAAGTTCCATAAAATTCTATTTCAGTTTAATTTTATTAAAATCTCTAGGATTTTTTTCATGTGGGAACTTAGAGCTGAATTAACCGAGACCTATCTCCCAGGCTCTGAGTATGTAAGACTGAACTTCCTACTAACTGCCTAGGGAAATGTTTTATTCTGGCAACGCTCACTCCAATTGTTTAGTTTGTTGTTTACTTTGCCCTGTCTCCTGTCACTGGGAAGCTCTTCCCAGCAAGCCAGGGCTGCTGCTCTATTTACAACAGCCTTTGAAAATATTCCATTGACTTTTATTGTATAAAATGTGACCAAGCACGTTACTGTTAGCCAGCTAAGTTACTCTCTCCCACAATGAACACTTTGGGTATAATACATCACAGTCACTGCAGTATAGCATAGATCTAGCCAAGCTGAATTTAAACTAACTCAACTTCTCGTAGCAGCCTTGCTGCAGGATTATGGAGATCAGTAATTTGCTTCTTGGGTGGATTTTCAGCTTAGACTGAGATGTGTTATAGTAGCTAGACTACTGGAAATCATGCAAGCTAGTGCTGGCATGAATGAGAGAAGAGGATGTCAAAAGTCCTGTTGATTAAAAATGAATGTTTATAAATACAATTCTGTCCTTGCAGGATAGTTTCATAAGCATGAATAAAACCTCTACAAAACCAGGAGAGCAAAGTAAGGTTAAAACTACTTTGTCTTCTCAAGTGGATATGTTCCTATCTTTAAAATGAGATAAAAATTCAGTTTCCCTCTTCCTATTACCATTCTTTGGCTTACTATCATTTTTCTTCACGTGCCAGCAAAGTAAATAAAAAAACCTTTCTGCTTCTTAGGAAGCAAAATTATGTTTATTATATTTTATGTCAACTGAATTAAGAACCAACTTAAAAGGGCACTAGTTGCCTGTAGAGCTGAAACAGCTTTCTCAGAGTTAGTCTGTAACCTTAATGTGCAAAAAATGGCGGCATGATAGAATCCAGATAAAGTTCGGAGCACAGTCATCATCTGCTGGAAATACTCTAGGTAGCCTGCTACATTGAGAGGCAGGAGTC
>JAAGNO010017176.1:19678-32064 GCA_033439905.1 Ceryle rudis
TCCAGATAAAGTTCGGAGCACAGTCATCATCTGCTGGAAATACTCTAGGTAGCCTGCTACATTGAGAGGCAGGAGTCAGCTATTGCAAGAAAATAGTAAAAATAAAGCTGCCCGATAATTACAAGAAATCTCTGCTTGTAATGTGGATCAGCTTTTATTATATCGAGAAGAAAGGTTATAGAACAAGTAGCAACACTGGAAGATTGCAATTAGGAAGGCTGCGTTCAGATGTGGTGAAATGAGTGGATGTTCGCTCGGCAGTTATTGGAGGGGTTTTTTCCAACTGACCTTAAAGAGCTGCACCACTAAGGTCATTTACATACAGCTTGTTCCTTTCTTCTCCCTCTTATGCTCTTACAGTAGAGCAAACCTGGATGAAGGCTCGTGTTAGAAACTGCATGACTACTATAGATAGACCTTGTTCTGTAACCCCACCTACCTACTCAGGGGGTAAAACTTATAAATGAGAGCGTAGCACGCAACAGCTCACTGGTTACCTTGGGGATTAGGGCATAAAATCACAAGTATCAATATATAAGGAGATATTAATTGCTTCAGTCTTCTCCCTTAGTTTTGGTTTTCTTCAGTCCAGAACACTACTTTAAGCTTTTCTAGGGGTCGTCTTCTTTCATATCTATTTTTAACCTCTTTCTTTCCCACTAATTCTTTCTTTAGTGACCAAGAAATATACAGGATAATTCTGTAGGCATAGTAGGGGAATGACAAGAAATCAAACATACATATCTTTCCTTCATTGCTACAGGACTCAACTTGAAAAAAAGTTCACTGGGAGCCTGCCTGTTAGAGAATTAAAGACATAAAATATTGCACCTAAGTAATTTAAAAACCACATTATTGTGAGACTAGAAGAGTGCTTTCATGAGCAAGTGATTTTTCATTATATTCTCCAAGCTTTACGGAGAATTAGCTTTATCTCGGATATGTCTTGTTTATTGCCACAAAGATTTCACACTTTTAATGTACCGGAGTAAGTTTTCTGCTCTGAGCTCAGCTAGTCTGCTTTGATTCAATCTTTCTGCTGGTGCGAACATAACTACCAGCTGGAGATCACAGATCAGGACTATTGTTGTTTCAGATTTGTTTATAGTACATCTTAAAAATTAGGATTTAGGTTTCCTACTGTGCTTAGTATTCTCTAAAATGCAGGCATATGTTCTCCATGGCTTAAAGTGCTGCCATATGATTTATTTTTGTCCTAATTACTTAATTACTTTAGTAGCAGGAACAAATCCTCTTGAATTTCCTACATCTTCTCCTAATTACCTGGTTGCAGGCAAGACTCCAATGAGTAGGTAATAACCATCTCAGGCTTTTCTCATTACTGCCTCTACACCACATTCTACAGAGTTTAGTGACATTCACTGGAATTTGGACCAGTTTAATTTTTAAAGCTGTTTCTTGTGTATTCAAAAGGTAGCACATATTACAAAGTTGTCTTTAAAAACTTAGAATGCCACTGAAAACAAGAAAAAAAGAAAAAAAAGATTTGCATTGGCACAAAATTTTTATCAAGACAACCATGAGTTTTTAGTAGGTTTATTCTTATCATTACTCCCTCCCTCTTCAGTTAAACCTTTTATTGAAAGACCTTAAAGATCTAAAAATGACCATTTCTCTTGGAACACATGCCTTTGTTAATGTATTAGAAATAAAGGGAGCCCAAGTAGTCATCTTGCTACATTAATATGGTCCTTCTCCTCCTTTCCTACAGGTTTTTAGGCACCAGAGGCTATCCTTTCACGGAGAGCATGTGTTTACACAAGATGAAAGTACTCACCTTTTGGATGCCTTAAAAAGCCTCTGACCTCATTAAAGTTGTCTTAGCTCATGCTGGATCAAACCTGAAAAAAAGTAAAATAAAATAAATAAATAAATACCCAGAGAAGACAGTGGTATGAGAAAAGGCCTTACCATTAATCTCTGCATATGTAGGCTGAGATAAAAGTGTATTGACTGGTTAAAGAATTTGCTTATTATTCAAAGTCTGCTACAGAAGTACATGAGGCTAGTTGTACATTGTTATCATAGTAAGAAAGTTCAGTGGATAAGAAGTATTCCTCACTGAAGTCAACGAGAGGCTGACTGTGGGAAAAACAGGGGTGTACAGAATAGAGCTGACAGTTAAGCTTTATTTCAGACAGACATTTTTGAGCCCACAGTTGGCAGTGATTCATGCTGCAGAACAATGACCTTATTTGTAACATCAGTATTTTGAATAGGCTGAGGATACTAAATTGTCTTTTCCATTGCAAAAATAAAACTGCATGTCTTCCATCAGTTTATCAATTACAAATTTAATGATTAACCATGAAGTACAACTTTTTAAACATGCATACCACACAGTTTTCTTCTGATATTTTCATCCCATAAAAGCAAAATGAAAAAAATACCTCTGTTAACACCTTGCATTCATCTTACACTCAAACAAAGGAAGTTATTTGCAACTTTGTCAATAGCTTCTTTTAAGTGTGCCAAAAAGTCTGAGAAGAATCCAAAGTTTTGCATATACTTTATGGCTTCTTACCACATATTCGGCAAGGTGGGCTTCATCTGTGCTAGCACTTTCTAGCCTCTGAGTTCGAAGCACAGCAGATTTATTGAGATTATCAGATGAGATCCAGCCGTTCAAAAAGATGCACAGTCTAAGCGTAAGGCTTTAGTGACTTCCAGCTTCTCACAGTTTCCAGCCTCCCGCTCCTACCTCTTCCTTTGGCACTGCTCCTCTCTTTCAGCTCTGCATTACCCTAAATCCATTCCAGGTGTTGCTAGTGGCTGTTCATCTTGATGCTATCAACTGTGGGCTACCTCCTGAGTGGCTCCATAAAGCAAATAATTAAAAATTATGAGATCCCAGCATATCTTGGCAAGGAGACTCTTAACTACCAGCTGAAGAGTAACAAAATGTCTCATCTCAGTGTTGGTTTAACGTGATCTTAGTAAAAGCCTACCTTTAAAAACATATTAAGTTTGAGTAACAAACTTTAGTCTTGTCAGGAGCACAACCTTTGTAGACTGTTTTTCAGCAGGTGAAAATTAATCTGGTCAGATTCAGAGAGATACAAAATGCAAAAAGATACCGTAGCCAAAATCTAGACCTGGTAAGGAGGCTGTTACGGTAAGTTTCTCAGAGCTAGCATGAAGCGTAGTTTCTATACACGCAAGCAGATGAACTTTGGAGGGAGCTGTTGCGTGGTCTGTCTTATGACTGTAGAAGTGTGAACTGTTGTCTTTCTTGGAGATGATTGTTCCAATGTATAGAATTGATTTTGGATCAAATCAGCTGCTCTTCCTAAGAACATTCAGGACTTACGCCTTTTTTTTTTATATATATATATATTTCAGGTTCATATGCAGCTATTTGTAATATCAAGAAATTAGGAAAAAACTGGCTTAAATATCTTCTATTATCCAAAGGTCAATCAAATTAATACCTGTAATGATAATTTATTATCTTCTATAAATATGTCTAGGAATTGAACCCATTTGCAGACCCTAAAAACTATCTAATTATCCCATTTTGAATACACTAGGTTGTTGGTGTGGCTCAGGCAATAAATAAGAAATCTGGAATCGGTGGCACTTTCACTGAACAAGACGAAAAGGTATAAAAGCTGGACCTTTATGTCTCTTCTGTTTTCATAGGGGAATGGGGGATGGATAAGTGATGATCAGAAAATTATAAGTTATTAGAAATTAAATAACTCTGAAAAAGTAAAAATTCCTGGTAATACTGCAAAATTCTTTATGAGGTCATGAGAAATGTGGATGTGAAATAGTTTAATTTCTGGATCAGCGTGTTGTCTCAGACATCTCTGAAACACACACACTACTGAAATGCATTGTAAAACAGTGGCATAACTTTTAATAGACATCAGTATTTATTAATTGGTTCTAACTCTCCTGGTATCCCCAAGAAACATATTTTGTATATCAGTATTTGCATAGTGGTTCTTTTTAAATACCATATCACTTCTCAGTATAGCAATTGCAGGATGAGAAAGATCTTTGGATAAATTATGAATGATAGGAGTTAATCAGTAGGGCAGACAGCATCTTGATTCCTAATTTTCACCCTGCAGTTTCTTTCCAAACGTTTCCGGACTTCACATTGAGATCGGTATAGCAAAGAATAGGTTGAAGAAATTGACTTGACCCTCAGCAATAAAAAAATCAGACTTCACCTTTTCTCTTTGAAAACTGACCCTTTAAAAGACAAAATGCATGCTGAGTATCTGCAGGATATCAGAATTAATCCCATTCTGAAAGGGACAGAATTTCTGAGTTTGCTATGTTAGCAGAATTTTATTTCTATTTTCTGAGAGATTGAATTCCCCAGAATAAAAGAGGCTGATTGTCTGCTCTCATTTTTTCTAGATAAAATAGGCATTTCTGCAAAATTAGCTGATTCCTCCGAGCTTCTTTTTATATCAATCCTACTTTTACCAGGATAAACTGTGATCATTAGTTTAAAAAAGGGAGAGGAAATAACTAAAGATGAGTTACTGAAAAAAACCCACCCTGAATGTGTGGCTGCCAAAAATGACTAAAATATCACTTAATACTTCAGAGTGAAAACAAAGAATTGCAGTAGCTTATCTCTGAATAGAGTTAAAAAGCTGTGAGACATTATTTTAATGAGTTGTTGATGTTTGTCTTCAGGATTTTGCTGCGTATTTGGCATTTTGTGGAATTGTTCTTCACAATGCTCAGTTGTATGAGACATCTTTGCTTGAGAACAGGCGTAATCAGGTATGGTCAACAGGTTTGTCCCAAGGATACAGAAATTATGATGGTTAGCTGGTGCCTGCTCCTGACATTTCCCACATGGTAGTTATTCCTTGGCTATTTTTAATTACTCTAGCTAAATGCTGCGTATCTCTGATAAAGCTCTAACTAACTGCACCAAGAAATAGCTGGGCGCATTCCAGCTTGCGCTATGCGATGTGGACTGTCTAGGGGAAGAAGGTAAAGCTACATGTCAGAAAATTCATATTGCCTGAAGTTATCCTGTGGCTCACTGTACCTATTATACAACCAGGGGTGTACATACTCCAGAAATTCCAGATAGAATTATCCCTATAGAACAGTATAAGTTAGATTGCTCTTTTAGTCTACTACAACTATAGATAGTCACCAACTGTATTTTCAGTAATGATCAAATGGAAAACTGAATTTCCTTCTGATTAATGTAAACATATTTTTCAGCCATCTTTAAAACTGATGGGTTACTAATGCCATGGCCTTTAGGGGTGAATATGTCTGCCATATACAGTCTGAAAAGGCTTTGGAAAAACAACTAGGCAGCAGTTGTTCTAAAAATTTTCTGATAGGTCTGAGTTTCCAAGTGACTATGAGTCTTTGTAAATTGATAAAAAGTTGGATCATCTTTTCAAATTGGCATCATGCTTCTTGAGAGGAAAAAAAGGAAAATAATATGAGCACATTTGAGCAGCTGAGTCCAGCAGCAGCTTTGAAATACAACAAACTTTATCTAAATGTTGTTTCACCAAACGAGTTCATTAGGATCTTTTAGAAACTATCAGGTTTCCTTAGGACAAATAGCTGTGTGTTGTCTGGATTTCTCTTGTTTCATTTGATGAACTGTTAATGCCTAAATCTATTCTGTCTTTCTGACAGAAAACATCAGACAGCTGACTATGCTATCTATTTCTTCCATCAAAAGTGTCCAATTGGCTATTATTTACTGTTACCTTGTGGTCTGTGTGAGAACCAAATCTTAATTTTGTTCACAGATATACACGTTGAATTCTTGATTCAGGGAACAGGAGAAAAATCACGACAGTACTAATGATAATCATTGCTTAAATCACAGTTAGTAAAAATTTCATAAAAGAACTCTTCCCTAGGTGCTTCTTGATCTTGCCAGCCTGATTTTTGAAGAGCAACAGTCTTTGGAAGTGATTCTGAAGAAGATAGCTGCTACTATAATATCCTTCATGCAAGTGCAGAGATGTACCATCTTCATAGTGGATGAAGACTGTACTGTGAGTTATGTTTCTTGTCTAAAGGCAGAAGTGCTTATTCCGTGGGAGCAGTGTAGGCTTCCCTCCATTCTGACTCAGCAGTATTTCAAACCCATATGTTCTGTCATCTTTTCATCCTCTACCTTTTCTTTTATAGCACCTACACATGTTGGTTGTTGACTTGAGAGGCTTTGGTCTTTGTGTGGGCCAGATTGCTATTTTTTTTGCAGCTACTTTGCATTACCTGTTGGTAAACTATGGCTTTAGGCTCTTTCCTATAGATCATAGATCTTGAATGTTGAACTCTTGCATAACTCATTTTCTTTGCTACTGGTGTAGGATGGAAAAAAGGAAAAGGCTGGGACTTTGCTTCCTATACAGAATCAGTTTTGACAGCGCTTTTTATTTCTTGAGTATATCTAAGCAGGGACTATCTAAACAAGGTATCTAAACAGAATCATGCCATGTCCCGAGATCCTGGCTCACTGAAGCAAAGCACAGCTCCTTTCCAATCTGCCCACCTACATTTCCTTCCTATGGAAAACAGGCTGCAGAAGAAGGAGGAGGATATTATGTTGCATGCCTCAGTCTTGCAGTGGCATTGCTAGTTTTAACTTTACTAATTGTTATAGATACGGGTGCACTAAGATCTGGAAGTAAGGAAGCATTAGCAGGCTCAGTATCACAGAAAAACCACACAGCATTTGTGATCATCTGCTGCAATCCCATCTCTCACTGTATTTAGAAGAGTCACCCCTGTGCACAAGAATACAGGGGAGGAACATACATAATTTTTTGTATTCACATATTCACACTGTCCTTGCAAGTTAGATAAACTCCAGCACCTAGTCTGCAGTCTGTAGTTTGAATCTCTAGCACAGAGAGGATCTGATTTCTCTCTGCATAGTCTTCTCAACTGTTAAAAAAGCTCCGTGAAAAGGAACACAAAGATCAGTTAATATGTTTTAAAGGTTTTGATGTCCTCACCTGTCCAAACAAAGCAGATGTAGAATTGGATGAATGTTAAAGAAGTTCTGTGCTGACAGATGGATTTGTCACAGTTTGGAAATACTGGCATTTCTTCTCAGAGTGATCAGTAGACATTCAAGATACTTCAGTGATATTTAAAGCTGTATCAAAAGATATTTTTGTGGTAGGCTCCTGTACAGTTGCTGCTTGATGTAAAACCAAGTTAAATGCTTTTATACTTGTCTTTATTACTGAACAGGTTTTGGTAACTGCAGCAAGCTTTTCATGAATATTACTATTCTAACTTGTGACAACCTTATACACCTACATATTAAAATATCCTCTTGGTATTTCAGGATTCATTTTCTAGTGTGTTTCACATGGAATCTGAGGAATTAAAAGATTCAGCTGAAACTCTGAAGAGGTAAAACAATGAATTAAAATATTTGTTCATCCCAGGAGAATGCTAAAGAAACTATGGTTTTAATTTTTATTTTCTTCATGATAATAGACCTTATTTCCACCGGGTAGCATGTATTACTGCTGGGTTTATAGAGCAAGTTTTGCCCTGAAATATGCATAGACAAACTCCATTGCCTTAAAAAGGTCACAGTGAGCAGAACAGGAGAATAGGTCCTGATCTCTTCATTTTGTCAGGTTTAAGTACAGAGTTGTGTCTCAAGGCTGAACTACAGAGATCTGCAAAACTTGAGAGGTAGAAATCTACATCGGTAGGCTGCTCTAAAACTGATCCATAAGAAATCTGCATAAATGACTACGTTGTAGAATAGATCTACTCGCATTAGCAGATACTAATCTATTTATGATTTTAATCTATTATTTTAATCATAATTCTTATTTTATAGTTAGGGAAGCTGACTCAAAGAACACGGCTGGCTAAATCAAGAATAAACGCCTAAAATTCTACCTTTCCGGTATCTTTGAGAAACCACTAAGAAGTTCAACTGGGAGGAAGGAAAAGATGTAGAAATAGTTGAATTAAAATGCCCAGTATTTTGTATTTGAATTTTGAAAATTACTATTTTCATTACCTTTACAGTTGTTCCAAATAATTTTGAGACAGTTGCATATACAGTTGTATATAAAATGCACTACTACAGATACAGTGTGCAGAGAGAAAATGGAGATTTCTGTTCCCCTTTGATCTTTTAGCAGTGAAGATTTCTATTATATTAAATGTAATTCCATATGTTAGAAAAGTATGTCCAAAGTGTGTGGCTTGAGCAGCTAAAAATTGTTGAGATGTGTTATGATTTTAGATAATGTACAATCAGAAAGTACAGAGGTAGAACAGGCCAGTAAGATCACAGGGTGAAAGAAAAAGTTACAGATTACTTTCTCTGATACACTAGGGGAATGGTAAAGAGAATTTACCCTTCCTATTCATTATCCTTTTCATGGTTACTAGTTAATGGACTCAAAATGGCATTTACTGCTTGCATGGACCATCAGTAAATTATATCTCTTAACTGATAAGGAAGGAATCTTGGAGGCCTGATTGCATTTTTGCATCTTGTTCATCAGACAGCACAATTATAAGACAAGGATTGTATTATGAGCCAACCACTGGAGTTAGAACTGCTATGCTTGAAGGGCATAGTTTTGGGCAACAACAGAAATATAATGACATGGATTAGATGGGATGTATTACTTTACATAATAAAATGTCAGGCTTATTATGTAATCAAGGACCACGAATCAAACCCCAAATCAGACCAGTTTTCAGAATTGTGGGGCATTGACTTGTATAAGCAGGTTTGGAAATGAAAGAATAATTCCCTTCCTCCAGCACTGCGAACGTCCTTACACCAGAAGCATAAGTAAAATCAGGTCAAGGAAAATACAGGAACTTCATAGGAGTGGTTTATTATTAGGACACATGTCCTTCTCCAAGACAGGCAAAGGGTCCAGGAGAATTGAAATGCCTTAACTATATACATCGTGGCTAAAAAAGTAGATGATTGATACTGTAAAGGTATTTTATGTCCTGATTTGGAATAAACATTTCTATTTCATTAACAGAATCCCCAATTGTTTCTGTCTTTACTTTTAGAACAAATTTGAAATGAATTTACAAGCAGAAAATTCACAATGCACTCTGTTTAAAGAATACGTGAATTTCACCCAGTATTGATTTTCCGTGTATCAGATTTGTGAATGGAGGTTGTTTGTCTAAAAGTTCTGTTTATTTCAATATAAACACAGTTGTTTATTCTTTATTGTTCATCTGTATAAACTGTACTGACTTGTTTATTTCTTAACTATGATGTTCAGTGTTAACGTTGTTGAATATTAAAGAAATGGTGGAATATATAAATCGATCCACTCTGCAGTTTTGTGATGATGGCTGGATTAGGATACAGGATTTGAACTCAGTTGATTCCATTATATATCTATTAGTTATATGCTTTCATCATACCGGAAAGATACTACAATTACCTGCTTTGCATAATGAAATGATCCATTTTCATACTAAGTGCATAATAATAATGTTGTATCCTCCAGGGACTACGATACAAACAAAATCAATTACATGTATGCTCAGTATGTCAAGAATACGATGGAGCCTCTCAACATCCCAGATGTCTGCAAAGACAGAAGATTTCCCTGGACAGTAAGTAAAATAAGTTTAGATTTGATATTCAGAAATGCAAAATGGGTTTCTGTTTACCTTTCAAACCTTTTTTGTTTTCCCCTTATTATTTCTGTTAATTTAATGGCCACAGTTAGAATTATGCAAATGCAAAGGAAGGTACATTTGCTTGGTAAAATTCACGATCAGTGAAGAAATGGTACAATACTCGTGCAGTGTACCAGGTGGCCAGGGGAGGGATTTATCCCTACAGCCAGTATTAAAAAATGCCTAACAATAAGTTGTCAATCAATAGTGCAGTGTGGAGAGCTTGCAGTATGTTCTGTGGAAAACATTAAGTGACAAACATTTGGAGGTTTTCACAGTAATCCACAGTAGTTTACTGTGAGTGTTGGGAGGCTCTCAGAAGTTAACTGCAGGAGTGGAAGCAAAACCAGAATTGGATAGATACACTGTATTAGATTAATAAAGAAAGAGGTGATTATTTTGAAGACATTTTATTTTCAGATGAATACCTTTGTCAGTAGGGTTAGAGTTCTTCTGCGTTTTTCCCTGACATCTCGATGACTTATACCTAATGCGTGTAAAAGAAATTCATAAAAGGAAAATAATAGTACTGCTAGATTGAATTTTGGGTGATTTTTTTCAACACACAGTGGCTGCATCTCCACCACTGTATAGAAGCAGTCTCAAGGCAGGGCTGTAGGCTGAATGTTTTGAAATCTGATGAGTACTGACATGAGGGAAATTCCAGGTGTACTCAGTGCCCTAGAAACCCTAGGTTGCCTCTTTCTTTGAAGGACACTCAACAGTATGCTCACTCACCTTATGAAAATAACTTTGTGCTCTCTAAATGCTTTAATGGCCTCAACTACCTACAGATAGTGACATGAGGCAGAACAACAGCTTGTGTTTATTCGTGGAGGAGCTGTGACGTTGCCTCAGAGGCAGGCCACTCAGAAGTGACAGTACAGAAGCCTAACGCTAAGCTTTAGCAGTCATGTGGAGGTGTTCTTCCCTGAACCAGCGAAGTAGTGCAGTGGAAACAAAGTTCAAATACCTACAAGACTCCTTAAAGGCATTTAAACCTGGTTTTGCTTAATCACATTCCTGTTCTTTAATACTGGGTCAGGCATTTTTATTAAGCACTGTGCACTGTGGCCTTATCTCCAATCCAGTCCAGTTTGACTTTCAATGCATCTGAACTTTACTATGAAACAGAAGTTCTTCACAGGGTAGCCATAACCTAATTTTTTCATGCAAGCTTGACTGTGTTTCTCAGCTGCCCCTGCTGGAGAGGTCTGGGGAGAGATGCTGATTCTTATACCCTTTTTTACAGCTGATTTCACCAGTATGTCACAGTTCAGAAAACAGGAAATCCTACTCTTGAGTTATTCCATATATACTCTCTTGATAATAGGATCCTATTAAGTAGTAGTACTTCATTACCTGGAGTCATGTAAAGTATCTGGCATAATGTAAAACTTTAATGTTTTCTTTCAAAAATTGCATTTCTGATTGCCGCTTGTAAACACTATAATGTTTGTGCACTTGCCTGCAAAGAAACTGTCTACAATCCTGGCACAGCATCAGAGAGCAAAGCAACAGAAGTAAAAAACAAAACCTCAAAATATTTTTTTAATCTGAAGCATTAGTGTGTATCCAGATTTTTGTGTTGCATACAATTAAGAGATTGGACCCAATGTACTTCTCAGCAACTGTCACATTATTCCAGGAGCAGTCAGAGCAGAACTACATCCTTTTCTCACCAAGCACTTGAAAACGCATTGTTGTCTTGTTCCATCTCCCAAATAAATTGAGTTTCCTTCTTTTGGAGCGTAGGACATGATAAAAGTCTTCAGAAGACTGCAGAACGTTGACCTGGTTCATGGTTCTTTGGACCATAATTTGGTATCCAATAAAAGCCCCCTTTCATTGTGTTAGTGGATTAATCAAGGCATCTCAAACAAACAAAAGAGTTTACAAAAGTTTTAGTGCCACAGATGCACAGTTAGCTTAATATCAGGTTGTTACTCTTGTTTTATGACATCTATTTCTTACATCACCATATTGCAAGTGAGAGGGTATGCTGGGAAGGGGAGAAGTTAGTTCCTTTTACAACTCATCACCTGATAAGTGTGAAAAGGTGTCCTAAAAAGCATCTGATCTCTTTTCAGCTACACTGACTGGAACACTTTTTCTTGGTGCAAAGGTGTCATTTTCATGGAAATGGTACCTTCTAATGAAAGAACCTAGTATCAAATTAGCACATTTTTAGCACAATTTGCAAGTCACTGTAATATCCTACAGAATTAAGATGATCATAATTACCTGTATTGTTATTCACCAAAGCTTGTATCATATACAGTGTTTATTACACTGTCTAAACAAAGGTGTGCAAACTCCCTGAGACATGGTTGCTTTCTGAAGCAGTATGTCAGCCAAGGATAGTTGTAGACCCCAGCTCCACAGCTTTTTCACTTCAGCCACTTGAACATTAGTCTTTAAAATTGTAACTGTAATTTTTTGTTTGTTTAACAGAATGACAATGCAGAAAATGTAAGTCAACACATAAAGAGTTTGCTGTGTACACCAATAAAAAATGGGAAAAAGAATAAAGTGATAGGTAGGTATCTTTACAAAAAATATTTTTATAGATTTCATAGAAATATTTCTGTGCTCCACAGTAAAATCTCAGCAACATGGAATTTCAGCACAGGAGAGAAGATCCTTAATTATCATGTTTTCAAGTAGTAAGTGCACTGCAACCTTGACTGTAAATTGCTTACCTAATAAGT